>JAPIVC010000922.1:0-18986 GCA_030586385.1 Camponotus fellah
GCGTCCACAGTGTCGGGTGTTGGAACTGCGATTTCCCCCCGACACTCCTATACGCGTTGTCCCTTGCCCCGCACCGGAAGTTTTTGCTATGGGTGCGGACAACAGGGGACGACGTTAAAGGACTGCGGGCGCTGCGGATCCGCCTACCGACGCACCCGTACACAGCGGGACGAGGACCACGAGCGTTGCCACCTGTTCCGCCAGCGCGCGACGCGTTTCCGGGAAGGGTGGCTCTGGAGAAGGGACGTTGGAAGAGGGATGGATTGAGGGACCCATCCTCCCTTTTTGTGCTTTCAGCTTCTTTTCTTCTTTTTCTTTCCATTTTTCATTTTCTTTTTTTTCTTTTTTTGATCGAATTTTCCATTTTCTTTTTTGTATATATTGAGATTCTTTTTTTTTCTTTTAGTTACCGCTTATATGTCTTTCTTCTTCTTAATTAATATACTGAAATAAAAGTCCGTTGAATAAAATCATTAAACGAAGAACAATTAAAAGCTACATGGACCAGCGCAAAGGTTGAATAAGTGCGAAAAATTAATTAAACGGTGGATATAAAATTTAACCGAAAGAGATATTTATTTAAGTTAAACAAGACAAACGCTGCGTTTCGATCCCATTCGGATCCTTTTCAATGTCAAAACACAAAGTAATAAAAAAAATTTAAATTGAAATTAACAGTTAAAGATATAAATATAAATAAAGAACGCAACTCAAATTAAACGGTAAAAAGAAAGTCAAACAATCGAAAGCACATAAAAACGGATGGTTTAAAGAATTAAAAAAATAAAAAATCAAATAAGACATGCAACGCATTAATATTAATCGTCCGAATGATGTTGAAAGCCGAACGCAAAGAACGCTCCATATTCCACGTGTGTCGTGGAAAAACCAACTGCTCCCCTCGGAAGACAAAAGCGCGAAAGATCTCCTACCCAGGTCCAAAATTGATTACAAGTAAAAAAAGGCGAGATGCCAAAATCAATGACTCATTGGAATGTAATGGTCCATGTTGTGTCAGAAAACTTAGAAAAACGTGACAAGCTACAGAAAAAAGAAAAGGAAAGAAAAAATATAAAAAATAGAATGCGAAATATATCATTAAACTAACAAACAGAAATAAATCCTCCATAATGATTGAAGTAGAAATTAATGCATAAAAAAATTATTAGAAAAAGAATTGATTACATACCGGTCTATAAATTAAAAGGAAAGAAATCGCGGAATAAAGAATACCCGAAGGGAGAGCAAGTTAAGCACGACTTAGCGTTCCGATGTAAGGCGCCGAACTGAGGGCCTAATCGGCGATATGAGACGAGTGAAATATAAAAAAGGGGGGAAGAAAAAGAGAGAAAAGAGCAAACCTTCCAGAAAGAGAGAAGACAAGAATAGAAGACAGAAGAGAAATTTTTTTAGAACACATTCAACGCGAAAACTTTTTTATAATCGGCAAATACAGCTTATCCAAGAAATCAGTATCACTCTAAATGTTAATGCTATGTCTCTGATTAGAAATGTGAACCATCTCTGCGATTAATCTCTTGTTGTAACCGGGTTCTTCCTCCAGAATGGAGACGTTCTCCCAATCAAATTCATGACCATCCATTCTATGGAGGGACACAATCGAGCACCAGATGCTTTATTGATATCGATGTTCTTTAATTCTAGTCAATAATTTTCTTTTGGTTTGCCCTACATACCTAGCATCACAATCCAAACAACTGATTCTGTAGATAACATTCGCGCGGTCGAATTTAGATACCGGATCCTTATGCAATTTAATAAAAGATTTTAATCTGTTGTTCACAGTAAAAGCCAATCTTCTGTTCGTGTAATTCTTTATATTAGAAACAAAACCTCTTGGAAAACTTGAGGAAAAAGGAATGGTGAAAAAAGGAGTAAAAGAAGAAAGGGATTAGGAAGGAGCACTGGTATTATTATTACCATTAGAAATTAAGAACTTTAGTCTTTGAGAAATGAGTATGAAAAATGAAGTTAATAGGATAGCCATTACTCAATAAAGTCGAAATAATAAAAGAGAAATTATCATTGTAAAACCATGGATGAGAAAGTTTAAAAATTCTGTCAGTCAGTCCAATGATGATCTCTTTTTTATGTGATAGGGGATGATGTGAGAAAAAAGATAAAAATCTCCCTGAAAAAGTCGGTTTCTTATACCAGTTAAATTCTATATAATTGTTATTGATAATTATAGTTATGTCTAAAAAGTTTATACTATTGTTATTTGAATATTCAATGGTAAAACGTAATCTATTGTGAAGCGAATTAAAAACGTGGAAAATATGTTGGATGTAATGTTGAGGAACAGCAAGGATAATATCATCGACATAACGTACATAAAAGGGAAGGGGGAGACAGGGAGAGACGAAATTGCTCTATCCTCTAAATCAGACATAATAATGTTCGCCATCGGAGAGAGTGGAAAGCCCATGAGAGTGCCAAAGATCTGTTTATATATAACGTTATCAAATTGGAAGTAAGTAGAGTCCATGATCAGTTTTAAGGAAATCAAAAATTCTTTACAAGTAATGTTAGTTTTATTCCTAATAAAATGCCATCATTTGGCAATTCCATCAGTAACTAGATCTAATGGAACATTAGTAAAGAGACTCTCCACATCCAATGAGATTAAGTCGTACCCATCATCTATGAACATATTATTGAGCTTTTTTGTCAACTCAAAGCTATTTTCAATATAACTATTTGGATTCGGTAAATTTTTAGACAGAAGGAATGAAGTTATGAAGGAAAGAACCCAGTGAATAAAGAGGGCTATTAATGCACGAGATAATAATGCATAATGGGCAATTTTTCTTATGGATCTTTGGCAGTTCACGTGGTAAGACACCATCTGACAAGGAGACTTACGGAAGTGTAACTTACCGATTTTAATGAAACTTTGCACACTTGTAGAACATCAAAAAATAATCGACACGTATTTTTTTATTTCGGCAATGGTGCGGGTTTAAGGGTTTAAGAAACCATCCTTTGAACGTTAGGAGTGGTCTCCAAGCATAGACAGAAAACAATCATTTAATTTAGAAGAAAAAATACTTCTAGGGAGGTTTTAGTAGGTGATTTCGAATCTGACGTCAAATTTACAAAATTCAAAATGGCGGATCCAATATGACGATTAAAATTACAAAAATTCTTCTGGTTTGAAATGCTCTGCAGTTAGCCAATGAAAATTATAGTTTTCAGGGTTTACTGCGAGAAGATTGCAGACCGATTTTAAACTCCTTTCTGTAGTTATTTAAACGGGATGCTTGATTAAAGTGAGTCTCTTCACCTCTCACTATTCGGGGTGCTTATTTATAGTGAGTCCCCTCGCCTCTCACTATTCGGGATGCTTGATTAAAGTGAGTCCCCTCGCCTCTCACTATTCGGGGTGCTTCATTAAAGTGAGTCCCCTCGCCTCTCATTATTCGGGGTGCTTCATTAAAGTGAGTCTCCTCGCCTCTCACTATTCGAGGTGCTTGATTAAAGTGAGTCCCCTCGCCTCTCACTATTCGGAGTGCTTGATTAAAATGAGTCCCCTCGCCTCTCACTATTCGGGTTGCTTCATTAAAGTGAGTCCCCTCGCCTCTCACTATTTCAGAAATTTATGTATTCTCAATTTTTTTAATTATTAATTTATTGAGAATAATTTTTACAGTAATGATATTCCGTAAAAAAGTGTGTGATGCATAAAAATTTCTTACACCACGCGCACCTTATTACGGCAATAACTGTGCATAAATCGCAAAATGCTGCACAATCTTTGAAACAAAATTTTACGGGATTTTCAAACTCAGGTGATTTTTCTTCCACATAACTACTTTTGTATACGCATAACTAATAAGATTTGAAAATCTGGGAGAAGAAAACTGATTATGAATCAGTGATTGGATCTTAATTATATTATTACGGAGATGTAAATTTATATTATAGTTGTAGAGAATGACAATGTCAGAAAAATGTCTTAAGAAGTTTTTCCACAGCTTAAAGAAGAACACATCAAGAGGCTGAATCCTACCAGTTGTTCCTGCAGGAATGGTTTCTATTTTGAGGTACTCTTTTCTTCTTAAAATAGGTTCAAAAGTTGATGAATTTTGACCACTCCACAAATCTAATAACAAAATGTACTTTTCATTAGACGCTGGGAGAAAAACTTCTTGAAACCATGATCTCACAAGACTTGATGTTAATTTTCTCGAATTTGATGCTTTCACATTTTCAGATTTAAAGAGATTGTTTTGTACTATAGGGCCAAATGTTCCATTCTTTTCCTGCAAAACAATTAACAAAGGTGATAATAAAACACCATTTGCAGAAATTAAAGGCTGTATGGTGTAGCTATGAGTCATAGAATTTATTGACTGTGCCAAACTTTCTACTGTTTGTGTCCCTTTAAACACTAAAGTACGTCCCGTGTGCATTTCCAACCCTGATTGATCAGAGTTAAAAATATTTTCTTTTTCAACTAACAAAATTTGTTGCTTCACATTCTCTACAAATTCATTGGCACTGGCTTCCAACTGATTTTTATCAGCTATAGATTTCTGCGTTACGAATTTGTTAATTTTCCTGGAAACAATGCCATGTCTGTGTTTGAATTCGTTCACCCACTTTACAGAAGCTGTAAATAAATTTGATGACAAAGAAATTTCATCTTGTACTTGCAGAGCCCACTTACGAATGTCTAGATCGTGTACTGTTACAGATTTTTTTACAGCTTCTTTAAATTGATCTAAAACAATTTCAGAAATTTTTTTTAGCTTCTCCAGTCGATTTCCGCCACGTGCGATCTGTTCTTCCCACCTATATAATTGACACTTTGAAGTCAATCGTTTAAACCTTATTTTAACTGTTTCAAATTTTAATTTACGTTTTTTCCCCGATTTCCAATACTCAACAACCTTTTGCTTAAATTCTTTATCAATTTCTTTGTCGTCTCATTCGTGTAATTGAAAATTTGAGTTTGTTTCTATTTAAAATGTATTGTCATCGCTGTCTTCAATCGCACATGGTTCTGATTGTATAATCAAATGATCTTCTTCAAATTGTAAAGTATCATGAGTTTCTATAAATAAGGAATTGTCAATTGAATCCTTAATCAAAATTTCAAGCTGTGAACTAAACGCTCTCTCATCATCATTTATAGAAGATTCTAAATTATATTCGGGTTGTTCAAAAGCTACTGCCAAAAGTTTTAAAATATTTTTAGGATTTATTATATTATACAAACAAAAGAAAAAAAAATCAAAAAAACAAAAAATATAATGTGATGTTTAATATAATGATGAAAAAATATGATGTTTTACGAGAAAAATAATATCTACCGAAATTAAATTTCACAGCGAGTAGTGTATAAAACTTTTAAATTTAAGTACTTGAAGAACGAGGATTGGACTGCTGAATGCAGCTCTCACAGTTATCACTACCAACTTCGATCAACGCTAGTAGGAAACAAGGATAAGAAGCGGGAAGATTTATATCTAATGACAACCGTTGTAAAAATATTTTGTGTAACAAAAAGTATGACACTTAATTTTGGATAGATTCATCTAATGATTCAAATAAAAATGCATTAGACAATGCTGCACTCTAAAATTAATTGAACAAAATGTGTAGAATTCGTATTTCACATAAATATAGCTCAAGTAAACAATTGGCAAACTTAATAGGTTAAAATAAATAAAATTATTTCTATAATGTATCTATATAAACTCTTATAAAAAAATCCCAAAAATATCTGGAAAAATATATCATTAACTAAAATAATTTTATCGCTGCCTTTGGCAATCAAGCTCAACGCACAAGTATCTAAAGACCTAATAACTATATATATTGCCAAACTTCAATTATGAAAACGACCGATTTAATTTACATTCATATAAATGCATATAAAAAAAGAAAAATGATTAAATATTCAATTACCCACTAATAACTTTCAACTAAGTATCACTCATTAAAATCGGTGAGTTACACTTCCGTAAGTCTCCTTATGAGCTGATTAGCGATCTATAAGTACTGCAAGAGATGTAATCGTGTTTACGCCAACGCTGTAACATTTCTCTCAACTGAGAAATCACTCTGTTTGTCGGGTCGCGGTTCACTATCGTGTAAGTATCACAGTCTGACAAAAGAACATGCATCTTCTCAAAAAATTCAGACTTATCAAGAGCAACAGTAACCTTACCCTTGTCGGCTTTTGTTACAATGATGGGATCATGCAGGAATTTTTTTGTAAATTTAGTTAAGAAAAACAACCGAGAATCTATATCTGAGAAATGAGGAGGAAACGATAAACATTTATTGAGAGTCTGGATTGATGAACATCTAATATTGTTGGCTAATTCCTGATCCAATCTGGAAATACTATGTTCGATATTTTTAATAAAATCAAAGACAAAACGTTGCGAATTAGGATGGGAACGCAAACAAAATTTCTCTCCCAATTGCAGGAGAGATCGAACTTCACGAGAAAGCAGACTTAGACAAATTTACAAACCAACTGTGATTAACAGAGTTGATAAGTTATCTTTTGTGTGAAAAGTATTATGATTAATATGAACGTTGAAAGGAGTATGAGAGGAAGGTTGAAGAACGGGAATAAAGGAATAAGAGGGGGAGGGGAGTTCATGAAGACAAAAACTAGTGAAGGATCTAAGTTTACTTTTGTAAGGAATCGTGGAAGGAAGGGAGGGACGGAACAAAAATATTAAATAGAAGGAACTATAGGACGAAGGAAATCAGGTTGTTTTTTGGTAATCCAATTGAGTTTGTTTCTGATTCTCTTGTTTTCCAAGTTGTTGAAATAATTGAGAGAAAAACGCTGCCTACTGATAAACTCACAAAGAATGCGAACTGGGATCCTATTAAACAGAATCTTAGAATCGCAATACACTGTGTTGTAAAAATCCTAACAGTTTAAATGCATCGGAGATCTCAATTTGTAACAGACGCCTAATAGAATCGCATACAAAATTTCTATATGAAGAAGTTGAATTGAAATCAAAAAAAGCGAATAACATTATTAGAAAATTTAAATAAATGTTGCGGAACTAAATTACCTCTTTTACACTCTCTCAAGAAAAAGATTTTACATTTAGTGGCTATAATTCTTTTGTTGAAATCAATCCAATTCTTAAAACATTGCTTAACATTACTTCCGAAACAACGATTGATAAAATTAAAAAAATTAAGTTGTACGACACTTATAATTCGCCTGAGTAATATCAAAATTAATATACTGAAATAAAGGTCCGTTGGATAAAATCACTAAACAAACAACAAAATAAAAGCTATATGGACCAGCGTAAAGGTTGAATAAGTGCGAAAAATTAAACGGTAGATTTAAAATTTAACCAACCGAAAGAGATGTTTATTTAAATTAAACAAGACAAACGCTGCGTTTCGATCCCATTCGGATTCTTTTCAATGTCAAAACATAAGGTGATAAACATAAGGTGATAAACAAAATTAAATTAAATTAACAGTCATAGATATAATATAAATAAAGAACGCAACTCAAGTTAAACAGTAAAAAGAAAGTCAAACAATCGGAAGCACATAAAAACGGATGGTTTAAAGAATTAAATAAAAATAAAAAATCAAATAAGACATGCAACGCATTAATATTAATCGTCCGGATGATGTTGAAAGCCGAACGCAAAGCGCACAGCGTTTGTTTAACTTAAATAAACATCTCTTTCGGTTAAATTTTAAATCTACCGTTTTAATTTTTCGCACTTATTCAACCTTTGCGTTGGTCCATGTAGCCTTTTATTATTCTTTGTTTAGTGATTTCTTCTTCTTGTTATTTTTCTCTTTCGTTCTGTCGTTTTTCTTTTTGTTTCTTTTGTATTAGTCGACCCGATGGGAGTCGAAATAAACGAGATCCATATGAACTCCGAGTTCGTTAATTCCCTGGACCCTCTCCCGATTCCTAGTCTTCCTATGTTCGCGAGGGCGGGAATTCCGGACGGGCAGAGGTGTCGGGGGAAAGCGCGTCGATCGGCGTCAAGGCCGGACATTGCGAGACTCTGGAGCATGATAGTGAACTGTCGGATCGCGGGACTCTGAAGGGAACCCGGAGGAGGGATAAGTTACCTCGTTGCCAGAAGTATGCCTGAGGCCGCCGGGACGGCGGTCGTCGGTGTGCCGGGTCCTGAAATCCCCTTGGCATCCTGTCTTGTGACGTGACGCTTTTGAGCTCCGTCACAGTGACCCTGCCGAGGGGATAAAGCGTGCGCAGGATCGTTTCTCGTGCCTGCGGGGGGGACTTTAATTATCCGCTAGGATGAATTTTAAGTTATAGATTTAAGGTATTTAGACAGAGTGCGGCAAGCGTGCAATACCGTGATTTATATGAAGATCCCGAAGGATATCGCAAGGCGGAGAAGAGGCTAAGAAGAGTGGACCAAGGGTCCCTCCGCGAATGAAGGTCACATATCGGGATCCCGTGCCGCCGTGAGTCGAGTGTGAGCCTGATATTAATTCCGAATATTTTCAGAATAACGGCGAGGAATCCAGATGGCGAAACAACGGACAATCGCCCAGGCTGCAGACTGGGGAAAAGAGATACTTCCGTAGACGGACGAGGCCAGCCTGTCGCATCCACGTGGATGAGAAGTCCCGACCGTAAAGCCACCGTCGTCCAGCGGATTCCACATCCCTGCAAAGGAGCAACCCGCCATCCAGCATCCCGAATTTTGAAGGAGCGGAGATATCGACCCCATCTTGAAAAGGTTAACAGGATGTGCGGAAAATCGACTCGAGGGCCTCGCGGAGCTAGTCATTTCGAGTCACTGTTCGGTGATCCTCGAGCAAGTGCGGACGACCTAAATATTCCGAGGAGATGACCTATCGAGGGCTTTATCGCAGCCGCCGACTCATTGTAAGCCGCCACTCAGTTAGCCGTACGATTCTTTCCCGGAAGCAGTTGGCGTTTGTCAAACTTTGTTAGACACCGTCGCAAGGCGACAGTGTTTGCATTGTCGATTTTATCATGTAAGCCTGTGTGCTTTTCGCGCGTGTCGTTACCGGACACTAGCTGATACCGAGTGTCGCGGATTCGTCCCTCTCGGGGGACGAATTCCACACCGACATTCGTCTTATCGTCTCGTCCGTTTTCATACCGTACCGTACCGTATCGTACCGTTTTCGTTCCGTCTGCTGTAATATCGTTACGTTTCGTATCGTGCGTGGTGACGAAAGTCAGACATTTCCGTATCGCGTATTATTTACCGGGATTTGCGTGAGAGCATTCTTTGCGAGCAAGAGATACCGTGTATGCGAAATCTGCTCAGCAAGAATTGTATAAATCGCGAAATTTCCGTTTGAATTTTATGTCCGTTAAAGTTCGTTTCGTATTATCTCGTTCAAGAGTCAAACTTATTTTGTTGAGAGCGAAAGATCGTGGTATTACCGTTAAAGATTGCGAGACAATATCAGTGCTTGTGTGTGCTTAAGATTATCGTTAATAATAACCTTTGTTATATTCTCGAATTTATTGCCGTAACATATCGCCGACTCTTATGAGAATTTCCGTTCGGTTTATATCGAAATATCGCGTGAGGCTCGTGCTTTTGAATGTATCGTATATTACTCGTTTATTATATCTTGTTCGTTATCGATTATTTTCTTGTAATCTGTACCATTAATTACCGCTAATTAATTTAGAAAGTTTAGTTCGATTTATATCGAGATCTTTGAGTGAGGTTCGTGCCTCCGAGTGTGTTCTGAAAATCGGACGTATCAAGAGACACGGTAGTGTCTTGAAGTCGAGTCATCACTCAGGCGCAAGATAAACCGTGTATCTTTACGCGAATGGCTAAGTTGTGTTTAATGCATATTATCGGTTCTCAATAACTGCTGAACCGATCAAATTTTTATTACGTTTAATCAATTGCTTGGGTTCGATTTATATAAGGAAAGTCTTTATTTTTGCTCTATGTGCTCTATAAGCAGAAATATAACTATGCAAAGTCTCAATGTGAAACTTTTTAATTAAAATACGTCACCGTGGCTATACTACATTTTTTACATATTTTTCTTGTACGGTTCGCACGTACGAACGAAGCGCTATTCTCGTGACGATGAGAGATGTACAGTAGGCGTCAAAATAATTTCTAGCGAGAGTTGGTAATATCTCTCCTTTCCTAATGTATAAGAATTATATGCATTAGTAAAGGATAGATATTATCAATTTTCTTTAGGAAATGAAACTAATCGTTGAAGTATACTGTACTATTATGTCCTTATTTAATTAACTTTTCATAAATCATATTACAGAAAAATTTATTAATAAACTTTAATGTATTAAGTCAATAATGTAATTATATATATATATATATATATATATAATTAAAATATATATATATATATATATATATATAATTATATATATATAATATATATATATATATATATTATACATATAATTCATATATTCTATTAAATTAAATATGTGCACTTTATCTGACAATACTCGTCTAAAAATTTTACTTCATTATTTGTCAGCCTTTATAAATTACAATAGTCCAAACATTGATTAATTTTATCTGAGCTATCTGTCAAATGAGTTACAAATTGATATGTGGAATCAAAAGTTGAATTCCATCTATAACAAAGAAATTTTGTTCTTATATTGTATATATGTACATATGTATAAGTATATATATGTATAAGTATATATCATGTGTATGTGCGTTCGTATATTTGTAAGCATATATATGTGTAAATAGATATTTTTAAAAAAATATAACATTTATTACAATAAAATAAAATAAAAATATAGAAAATATATAGAAATATATAGATAAATGTAGATAAAATATAGATAAATAAAAAAAACAGAAAATATAATAGATAATAGATAATAGATAAATAATAGATAGATAATAGATAAATAATAAAAATATAGAAAAATATAGATAAATAAAAAATAAGAGCTTTTTTAGTTTTTACCTCGTAATAACTGGAGTTTTCAGATAAACGCCGCAAATATCTTTTATTTTATCGGCCACTTAAATAGACTAGTTTTGTTTATTCCACAATTTCGATAATTTTGCAAATATTCTGTACTTTTTTTTATATATGTGGGATCATTCTCCAACGCTCTTTCAGAATCTTTGGCTGCAATAAAGTTAAGCGTGTGACTAACACACCTATGATGTGATGGAAGAGTAATATCTTCCGTGTCTAAATATTTTTCATCCGTAATCAATAGATCACTTAAATTATGGAATTCCGTGTTAATCTCTTCATTATCTTTTTCTTTTTCAAAATCTCTAAAAAATTAAATATATTTATATAAAATGTAATATGTGATTTTTTTTAATATAATGAATACAAAATATAAAATTATTATGATGAATACAAAATATAAAATTATTATGCACATACATATAATACAAAAGTGTATATAATATCATGAAATATTAATTCACCGAAATGCTTTAACAAAATTTGAATCATTATCTGTTGTTATGCAACAAATTTTGAATATGATATTCAACAAATATAGAGTTAATGGCTTTTGCCAAAACATCAAAAGTATGTTTCCCTTTCTATTCTACGGCAAGCTAAGGCGGTAGACTCTCTTGTTAAATTTTCTGAATTGATCCACTGAACCGTCATCTCTAAGTGATTTCTATAAAAGGTTTTAATTATTTTAATTATTATGTAACAAAACATTAAAAAAATAAAATATTAATGTAAAAATATTAAATAAAATATAATTATACACACATGTACCTTTTCGCTTTGCTCCATAAATCTGCTGTAGTTGAAACCGTATCGATTCCAGTAAATTGTTTTTCAAGAGCGATTTTCATATCCAGATATAATTTACTAAGTTTATCTCTTAATGTTTGTACACATTATTCGAATTAATAAAGGCAATCCAATTTTAATCAAATCAATAAATGCAGGACTCTCAACAACCGCGAGTGGTTGGAAAATCCGTTTTGTGAATCTTAGGCAGACCGTAATAGCGTGGCAAGTTACCATTAATGGAATTTAATTTTTTATATGTAGTTTCATTAATTAAATCGTTACTTCGCCAAGATTTAATAATGGCATTAATTTTATTAGTTAGTTTCCTGATCGGATCCCTGTTCAATTTTTTATAAGTGGATTGATCATTTAAAAGAGCTTCCATTTTATTAACATAATCAATTTTGTCCATAACAACAGTGACCTGACCCTTATCAGCTCTGGTGACAAACAAATCATCATTCTCACGCAAAAACCGTCTGCAGAGAGAAAATCCCCTGAGAATGTATCTATCTACAAAATTAATATGCTTGCTCTCATAAAGAAACCTTTGGAGAGAATTAGCGACCGAAATTCTGGTCATTTCGACGGCTTCACGGGGGATACGGTTATAATTACTTTCAAAGTTCTTTAAAGTCTCAAGAACAACACTCACGCGGTCATTCTTAAAAGACTGAAGTACCGGTAATCCAAAATTGTCACCAAGACTCAAAAGTTCAGAAACCCTGTCAGGAATATTCTTACTACTAATGTTAACCAGCCACCGCGTTTTGTCAATATTGTTGAAAGGATTCAAAACTGAGTTATTATTAACGGTTAAATTATTAAATTTTTTTATTTAAATTAGCATTCTGTTATTGATTCTTACGAATTTAAATTCATTAAACTTAAAAAACCTGAGTACTAAATCTCGTGGTAAATCTTCACTGAGTCTTCTTTCAATCCTTTCAACATTAGCACGTAAATAATTAAGGTTAAAATTAAGGTCTTTGATTTCTAAATTCAATAGTCTATAATGGTACCTTCTCGTGATTTTTTCAAAAATACGGTTGACACTGCTGCTATGAAAAGCGATGTTGATCTTTAACTTGTCAATATGAGATGGGATTAAATTGTAGCTCCTGCATCGAAGTAAGAAAATGTCTATAATGTACCGAAAAAACTTAATGTTTTGATTAAACGCGGAAAAGATAGATTGCCTACTAACAATAGGACCGAAGTCGTGTATAAATTAGACTGTAAAAATTGTAATAATTCATATATAGGCCAAACGAAAAGACATTTAGGCACTCGTGTCAAGGAACATTTTAACAATATAAAATTGCACGAAGCAATCTATCTGTGATCAGCAAACATAAATTAGAATTCAATCATGACTTCGATTGATCAATACCGACTATTTTACACAACGAAAGACACGTGAGAAAGAGAGAAATTGCTGAAATGTTTTTTTTAAAAAAGTTTGACAACACGATTAACTTACAGAAGGACACTGAGAGTCTGAACAATATTTATGATAAACTAATAAAGGCTGTTTAGTCTCTCTTCTTGTTTGTGAGTGGTAGGCTGATTTGACGATCTTGACATGTGATTTCTCTTTTCTCATTACTTATTAGTTAATTAAGATTTTGTACGTACATAATAATTTTTTCTTTTTTTTTCTCTTTTTTATTCACTTTTTATTGTTTATAATACTGTTAACTATTGTAGTTCACTTGAAAAGGACCAAAACTCATAGTCGAAACGTTGTGATTCTTTATCAACCAATAAATTGCCAGTGTGGTCGATCTAAATTACGTTATTTTAATTCGAGGGGAGTTTTCAGACCTGTATATAAGATCGTGGATTATATTTTGGGGATGCCGAGAGCGAGGATCTGATTTATTACGGAAAAAATATGAGGAAGCCGCGAAACTCTATAAAAGCATAATTAGGTTAAGTAAAGCGTGATTATTGATATATATATATATATATATATATATATATATATTTTGAGATAAGCTAGAATATGCAAAAGTATATAGAGTGTTCTAAAAATTTAAACAAATTGAAAAGAAAAATTTAAACAAATTATATTGTTGCGTCCCCGTGTTCCTTTCCTGCGGATTACTTGGACACCCGTGACGTTCGGCTGAAGATCGCGTTGCTAAGAAGTTGTTGACAGTTGCGGCTGTCATTTGGAGTCGGGAAATAGCTGTCAAGCTATCCGGACGCGTTTTACATAAGAGCCGCTCCGTTGTGTTATAATTCTCTTTGTTCTGTGTTCTGTGTTATTGTGTCGTTTAATAAAGTTCCCGTGTTCCCTTTAAAAGTGTTCGTTCATTTCCCGCGACTCGCGACGGCCGATTTCTTTAGCGCGCGCCCTTCGATATATATCGAAGTCCTCGCTCCGAGCGCAACAATATATTAAATAAAATAAATTATATCATGATTTTATGCTATTGTTGACTTTGATGAAGATAATTTGCCTGCGTTGTATGTATTTATTCTTTTAGTTTTGACCTGTAGAGTATTCCGATTTATGGATACATACAATTTCAGTCACGTGTTTAACTTTAGTATGTATATATAATCGAAGTCTCAGATTACTGTTTAGTAACGATATCAACTTCAAAAGAACAGAAGCTTTTTTAGATATACGTTCATATATTTTTTGTTCTTATTAATACTATTCTGTTACTTTCATTTTAATAACGATGGATAAGAATACAATCGATCCAGCCAAGTCGATTCCGTCATTTTACGCTGGACAAAGTATATTTTTGACAGGTGCAACAGGATTTATAGGCAAAGTGTACATCGAGAAGATATTAAGATCTTGCCCGGATGTTCGAGAAATATTTGTATTAATGCGCCCGAAAAAAGGCATAAACATTAACGAAAGACTTGAGAAAATGTTAAGTTTACCAGTAAGTTAGAAATAAATTTCTCTTTCAAAACATCCTTACAATATTTTCAGAAATACTATTATAACATACTAATAAAAATTATATAAGATAAAACATGGAGAAACATTAAAAATAATAAATTGTAGGAGAAGTCATCAAATTATTTTAATTTTAATTTTTGCGTTTAAAAATACTTTAAAAATTTATGAAAAATTTTTTATAAAAAAATATTCTATATGTAATATAATTTTTCCATTTTAGTTGTTTGATAAATTACGAGAGAAGCAGTCTTCAAATTTTAAGAAATTAATTCCAGTTTTTGGTGACATCAGTCAAGAAAATTTCAATTTATCCGTTGTCGATAGACAAATGTTGATTGAACGAGTAACTATAATAATTCATAATGCAGCAAGTGTAAAATTTAATGACAGCTTAAAATATGCTATCCTTACTAATACCAGATCAACGAGAGATATATGTATTTTAGCTGAAAATGTCAAGAATTTAATAGTAAGTAAATGTAAATTAATTCTGTATATTCGTATATTTATGTGTGTAAATTATCTTCCATAGATGTTTTATGCGATATATTAACTTATCATTATATATCTTTATTTTTAAAAATACTTTTTATTTTTCAAAATTATGTTTATTCGAAGTATCTTAAAGAAATGTTCTCATATGACAGATTTCTTTTCTTCATTAATTATAAACATGCCTCAATATTTTGCTACAAATTTTTTAATTATAATATTATGGATAAAACATAATTTTAATATTAATTATTTTTCGTATTAAAGGCTCTAGTATATGTTGGCACAGCATATACACATTTGGATAATCCGTTTATAGAAGAAAAGATGTATCCATCTATAGCTGATTGGCGGAAAATGATCAAAGTGGCTGAATCATTGGATGAACATAACCTGAATATCTTTACAGCTAAGTAAATATAAATTGAATATATATATATATATAAATTTTATATACAGGGTGTCCGTCGATTTTCGACCTTAACGAAAAAAATAAGTAGATTGGCTCAAATTAAGAAGAAATTATCTATATTGTTTTGGGATTGTCGCAATAATTACGGAAAAATTAAATAAAGAAGATCGGCCAATCTGCGTGAATAGAAGCGCGCGGCGATGAGAGTCGTCCCACTGTAATCCGATACTAGTCGCGCCGCGAAGCGGTGGGCAGGTCGCTCGAGACATGATGGTGATATGCGATATATCGCAATACCGCGCCGAAAAATGACCCGTCCTTTTAGCGGCGAGAAAATGATGCGCTATCATTTCCACACCACCATGCGGTAGATAGCATGGTGCGCTTTTTTTATAGTGGTTTCCCCCATAGGCCTATTCCACTCTCAATTTGAAAATTATTCAAAATGCCATTACTATACGCTGAATACATCAGAAATGTAAAAAAATTAATGGTGACAGTACCTTTACAAAAATTGATCCATGATTGAAAATCCTTCGATAAAATGTATTGCACACGTTGATAATGATACGATGATAAAATGCTTCACGAATCCTTTCTTCATCTCGTACGAAAGCGCATTGCTGGATCGATTATCCTGATATTATGCACGATACGCAGTTTCACATAATTATTGCACAACACATAAAATTGTACGGTCACTTGGTTTTCGTTAACGCCTGGGAAATGATTCCATGTAAATTGCGACCGCACGATAAGTATTTTCTCCCGCTAGTTCGTATGCCACAATCATATCCGTATATTCCTGCAGAGTATACCTCATTTTCACTGTTAATTTACTACGCAAACACAAGATTTTTATTAAAACGTCTTAGCTCTCGCACGCTGTTATCAGACTGCGTACGCCGGCAGCACGCTGAGCGGACAACCATAGTGCGCAGGCGTCGAACTCACACGTACGCTTACACTCACATGTCCGCTCAGCTGTCAGCTGTAGTTGCGTGCTGCCGGCGTACGCAGTCTGATAACAACGTGCGAGAGCTAAGACGTTTTAATAAAAATCTTGTGTTTGCGTAGTAAATTAACAGTGAAAATGAAGTATACTCTGCAGGAATATATGGATATGATTGTGGCATATGGACTAGCGGGAGAAAATATTTATCGTGCGGCCGCAATTTACATGGAATCATTTCTCGGGCGTGCACGAAACCAAGTGACCGTATAATTTTACGTGTTGTGTAATTATGTGAAACTGGGTGTCGTGCATAATATCGGGATAACCGGTCTGAGCAGTGCGCCTTCGTGTACGAGATGAAGAAAGAATTCATGAAGCATTTTATTATCATATCATTATCAACGTGTGCAATACATTTTATCGAGGGATTTTCAATCGCGGATCAATTTTTGTAAAGGTACTGTCACCATCAATTTTTTACATTTAAGATACATTCAGCGTATAGTAATGGCATTTTGAATAATTTTCAAATTGAGAGTGGAATAGGCCTATGGGGGAAACCACTATAAAAAAAGCGCACCATGCTATCTACCGCAAGGTGGTGTGGAAATGATAGCGCATCATTTTCTCGCCGCTAAAAGAACGGGTCATTTTTCGGCGCGGTATTGCGATATATCGCATATCACCATCATGTCTCGAGCGACCTGCCCACCGCTTCGCGGCGCGACTAGTATCGGATTACAGTGGGATGACTCTCGTCGCCGCGCGCTTCTATTCACGCAGATTGGCCGATCTTCTTTATTTAATTTTTCCGTAATTATTGCGACAATCCCAAAACAATATAGATAATTTCTTCTTAATTTGAGCTAATCTACTTATTTATTTCGTTAAGGTCGAAAATCGACGGACACCCTGTATATATAAAATATTAAAATATAATATGTGAAATATAATTAAAGACAAAATAATTTCTTTACATTTATCATACTGTTTCAATTACTCTTTTAATTTTCCATATACATTTGAAATTATATACATATGTTTAATTTACCATAAACGTTTGAAATTATGTACAGATGTTTGGATTATATTCCTAATACTTATCTATTCTCGAAAAACTTAGCGGAAAGTGTAATACATGAATATTCTTCATCATTGCCGTGCGCAATTGTGAGACCATCCGTAGATAGGTAGATTTTTTCCTATTAAAAAGACATAGAGAAAAAGATATGAGCTTTTTTTTCTCTAATATTTTTTAAACGAGTTAGAAATTTGTCCTTCTCTTTATTTTATATAAAAAGTTTTAATGTTTAATATTCGTATTAGTATATTACAATAAAATACAAAATTATGTATATGTCATGAACGTGATATACAAATAGAAATAGGAAAAAATACATATGCATTAAAAATTTTTAAATCGTACAAATATTTAATGCCAAATTTACATTAATGTGTTGTTGCATTTCTATCATTGTTATATAAATATTATTTAAATGTATTATTACTTACAATAATTAATTTAATTATTTTATAAAATACATCTAAATACTTTTACAAGTAAATACATCTAAATACTTTTACAAGTACTTTAACAGTAAATTAAACAGTAAATCTTCGAAAAACTTACCTATATAAAATAGAGGGTAAAAATATCCAATTCCTATTTATTAGTATTTCCTATTTTCTATTTATTAGTATTTTTGGCGATTCTTCCGAAAACGGCCGCGCTCCGATTTTCTTCAAATTTTGTAAACAGCTTCCATTTGGATAGAAAAGAAGTATATTAAAAGGATTTTTGGCGACTCAAAGGTTAAGCCACTTTTTAAATTATTTTTTGTATTTTCTGTATATTTTAATATACAACGTTTTGATGATGTTTACTTTGACATATATTAACATAAATGTCATTCTAAATAAGTATTTAAAAGTTTTAACCATCGCTCTAAGCCACTCAATTGTTGTTTGAAAATCACTTAACTTCTTCATAAGAGAAAATAAATTTATACGATTCGACATTTTAAACTTCGTTGAATATACATCTGTACAAAGCACTCGTTATAACTCAACTATCTCCTAACTACAAACCAAAATAACTCTTGTTCTTGACTTAGCTATGTATTATATTGAAAATATGCATATTGTTTACATTGTGCGCAAGTTATTATCGAGAAAGTGTAGCCACACACACACGCGCGGAATTCACAGCTGCCAATTCCGAAACGTTGCCTCATACGCACACATAGAACGACCCGTGTATAGCCGTGTACATGTATCGCTCGGCGCGCCACACAGCGGCACACGTACACAACCATACACGTCTCGTTCTATGTATGCGTATGAGGCAGCGTCTCAAAATTGGCAGCTCTAGCGCGAAGTGAACGCGGGAGGAGTGGAGCAAAACAAGACCTTCAAAG
>JAPIVC010000923.1:0-35443 GCA_030586385.1 Camponotus fellah
TTTCTACCAGTTTGCAGTGCAAAGATCACATATCGCGGTTTCTCTAGCTGCGAGGCGGCTTTCACAGTCCACGAATGCTTAGTCGTGCTATGTAGCAGAGGAAATTCATATAGATCCCAAGATCGGAAACTCATATTTAAATATCGTCCGCTTTCCAACATTCGCAGCATTGATAATTTATTCATCTCGTTCAATATTACATGAGGCATACGCCACTGTATCTTGAGTTTCAATCTCAGCTTCCGACGACGAATGTCCGAATAGACAATTATTATCGTTGCGCGAACATATCAAAATCAATTCGTGACGAGCGTTAATCACAACGCGTTTATAATCTTTGCAAAATCCCAACATGTTGAGCGACACGCAATAGTTGAAATAATTTTCGTCACTGTTGTACGTCAAATCTCACGCAGCGTTTTTCAAGTTTATACTTTTCTGATGCGTTAGAGAGACATAATTTTTGAGCGTCGATGTTATTCCAACATTTCTGTTGCGATCAATCTCTACTCCATCGAGTTCGCATCGAAGCTCATCAAATATGAATGCGACGCAATTGTTTCCCAATACAATCTTCATTTCGTTTGCTTTACGCTCATTAAACCTTCCCTCGAAAGAAAGATTTCGCACGGTAACATGTCCTGATGTTGTATAGGTATTCGTATCTCATCGCTATATCCAAGCATCGTATTGGCGTACGGATTGTACGTATGAGTCTCAATCTTGCGATCGTCAAAGACTGGCTCGCCTCCAATATTCAAAATATCAATCATTCTTTTCTTTACGATGAATATCAATGATTTCAAAAATTCACGATTCAACGCGCTCAGCTTCTTTTTAACGGCTATCTTATTACTGTCACCGCTCGCTTTACCACAATAGTATCCCAGACAGCACAGGATATTCTATGGACATTCATTTTATGTCCATTTTACGTCCACATGTCCATGGACATGAAATGACTGTTCATCGTACATCCGATTCGGAACATTCGTTAACGGCCAATATTTGGACGTCCACGAAATGTCCGATCTTGGACGCCAAAGTTTCGCGCGAGTATGCAAGAATATGTTAGTTCGTACGTTTACCGCTATGCGACGTGCGATGCGCTATCTTTCCCGTATTTAAGTTTTAATTATGAGGTTTAATTATAAAGTTTGCAAAGAGTAACAAATAAGATTAAAATTTATTGTTCAATTTAATTTTTGATCTCAATACAAGAGTTTCAGATATTAAATTGATTTTATAAGTCGGACAAGTAAATGTCCGGCAAATAAACGAAAATAATCCGGAGCGCTGTGAAGTTAGCCCCCCATTATTTAAAAAATTAATTTTTTTTTAGAGTTCTGTGTAGATATACAATAGTTCCAGAGTTCTTGATAGTTTTAAAAAATAGTTCTGGCCATTAAAGATGTGAAAATGTGTTTCAAAATATGGGGGCTAACTTCACCCCCCCCATTCTCAAAAATTTAAATAATTAATTAGAGTTCTGATAACCTCCCTAAGAGTTCTCTATCAGTTTTAGAAATTTCTTTCTAGAGTTCTCTATCAGTTTTAGAAATAGTTCCGTTGTTTAAAGCACCGAAAAGCATTGAAAACGGGGGAGCGTCAACTTCACAATTCTCGCAACTTTAAGGCGGTATAATTTTTTTATTATCAACTTTAGAGCTTTAGTTATTAAGAATAATTGTTAGAACTCTTTGGGGAGCTATCAGAACTCTTAGCAGAACTGGGATTTTCGAAAAAATTTTTAACCCTCTAAAAATCGATAATAGAGGTAGAATTTTTTTTGGAAATTGACAGTTCTATCACGAGTTCTAGTAGCCCCCTGAAGAATTCTGACGATTCTTCTTAATAATCGAAGCGCTACGATGCGAAACAAAATAGTTCTGGCTGATTGAAGTTACAGATTTGAAAATTTTCGAAGTCCTACAGGGGTAGAATTTTTTTCTGAAAATCGGCAGTTCTATCGACATTTTTGATAACCCCCGGAAGAATTCTAATTATTAATACTCTAAGCACTACGATGCGATAAAGAAAATTAAATTAAGATATGAAATTGCAAATTCGAAAATTTTCTAAATGCTTAATAATTTTTTTGTTATTAACTTTAGCACTTAATTTATTAAAGATAATCGTTAGAACTCTTCGGGGGATTATCTGTCAACAGAATTGCTGATTATCGAGAAAAATGTTTATCTCGATGAGTTTTTAAAAAATAAAAAATCGAATACTCGAAAGCGATATCACAGAAATAATTAAATTTTACGGATAGAACTTCATGAAGGCTGCTCAGAATTCTAGACAGAACTTCCAAAACTCTTAAAAAAATTTTTTCTTTAAAAATGAAAGTTAACACCTGTAATCACCCGCAACTTTAATTTTAAATTTATAAATTTCAGACTTTTGTCATTAAAATCTTTTGATAGAATTCTCCGGAAATTATCCAGAAAATTCTCAACAGCATTATTAAATTCTCAAAAAAATTTATTTAGATTTTAATATTCTGTTGTTAGCATTCATCCTGACGATATTAGCCAGCAATAAGTTTATATAATCTAGCTGCCCAAGGCACACCACGCGGAGGTTATCGTCAGATGTCTTTGTTTATTATCGACTATGCCTCTTGTTTTTGTTTTTTTTTGTTTTTAATTTTTTTTATTTTTTTGTATTTATTATTTTTATGTTTTTTTTTCCTTCTCTTTTTAATTTTAATTTTTTTTATTTATTTATAACCAGAGAAAGAGAGAATAAATCGACATAATTGTTATAACTGAAAAATAAACATAATTTTTTTAGAGTAATAATTTATAGAAAATGAAATGAAAATAATTATTACAATTAAAAAACAAACATAATTTCTTGTTATAAAAAATAAATGGAAATAATTGTTACAACTAAAAAGACAAATATAATTTCTTAAAGTAATCATTTATACAGAATGAACGGAAATAATTGTTACAACTAAAAATAAACATAATTAAAAAAAATGTTTAACCCAAAATTTTATTAAAATTTATCTTCGAGTGTATTAGAATATCTTAATAAGATGTAACGTACATTAGTACGTGTGGTCTTATTTCTTCGCGTTGAGGTACATATGTCTTTTTGTTTTCGAGATCGTCGTATTTTTGCCAGTTTAAACCATCGTAAATGAAAGCTGTATAATGTTCATTATTTGCTTTCTGATTATACGGTCTGTAGGACACGAGTCCTGCAAGACTATATTTTTGGTTGCCAATAATTATAACTTTCGATATAGATTCTAAATAGCACGTTGTCATTTCCAAATTTAACTGTTTTAAATAATTTTTGTCAGTAATAATACTAGTGTCAATAATCACATGACATCCATAAACAACATCAGTTTCAGCCTGACTGTATTTGCACTTTTTACATGTAATTTTTTGTTTTTCAAAATGTATGTCGTTAATTGCATCCTGAAGCATTTGGAATCCATGTTTTAATATAAAATTAACATTAATTGTCAGTGTTGGATTTTTTTTGATAAGAAATGTACGAGCATTCTGGACATGTTGTGGTTGTCACGCAACTAGAAGAATCTTTAAATAAATATTCGGCTAGATGTGCCGCATTACTATTTACGTTTAACGATTGTATTTGACGGCGCGTGTTTCTTTTTTCGAAAAGTTCTATAGATATTAATATTTGCGCTCTTTCAACTAGCTTGAATTTTTTTCCTATTTAAAATTTTTCGTGACAATTGGATCATATGATTTGAAATATTAATTGTTTTGGCATTGTATGATTTATATAACGCGAGTCCTGCTAAAACGATCTGCAGTATAGAATCAAACGCGCATGTTTCATGGATAACTATAGTTTGTTTATTCATAATGACCGGGTTGCATAAATTGCCATTGCGAATTAATGGTAATCCTACTGCGCTTTTTATGTTATCAGTACTCCAATCGGGACATGAATCTAAATAATTTGGCTTACGACGTTTTAACGGCACAGTTGTAGGAGTATCTTGTGTTGCCTTTCCTCTCCAATTTTCAATTTGATTAAGAGAATTTACGTTATCTTGTTCATTGTCATTTGCACCAGGTGATGTTTTAGGTGATATTTTTAAAGAGGGCGATCTTTGATCGCTAGAATCTATAAATGATGGTTGTGAAGTAGTCTCAAACGACAAACTCATGGACGAACTGTGTGACGCTTCTGTGTATACTTCTTGGTCCATGTCAAGTGTATTTCCGAATTTATCATTTTCATGAAAATTCTCGAGGCTAGTTCTCCGATCTGGACATTCATTTGTTATTTCATTTACATCTGTATGAATAACAGTAATTTCCTTATCTATAACACGATTCTGTTCAGCATTTGCTAGAAGAAGCTTTCCTTCAATATACTCTATATGTTGCAAAATAAACTTATCTACGCGAATTGGCAATTGACTTTTAAAAACTTTAGATTTTAATATAGAAAATTCAGCTTCTACGGAAGAAGATGTAGCTGTTTTATCTCCAATCTTAAAATGCTGTCTCATTATACCCGTCCAAAGAGGTAAAGTACCCATCAGAAATCTGATTTTTTGTGCTACTTCTATATCATAAAAAGCATTTACAGTTGTCCCATCTAATGACTGTGATGTAATTTTTTCCGCTTGATTATAAATACTCGTTGCCCATTCTGCCCAATTTTTTGACACTTCGTCATCATTAGCATCATTCAAACAATATTTATTATCTGGTATGTCATCAATTGTTACACCTTTAATGCGGTCATTGGCGAATCGGAGATGAATTTCAGAATTTAATAGTCTGCCCTTTCCGTTTTCACCGATTTCTTCACTTAACGCAACTATTAATACTGACTTCAACAATGTCTCGATTTCATTTAGATTATCGGATTGATAAGCAATACAAATGCATCTTATAAAGAACTGACGTATTTTTGGTGGTTTTTTTTTCAAACATGGCCAGCGAGTTACCATTGCAACAATGTGATTAACATCCAATCGAATAAAACAGTCAGGCAATGTCGATGTACATTTAGAAAATATTATATTATAGCAAATTTCCAAATAGTTTTGCAAATCTCTACAATTTCCAAAAATTCGGGCAACAGCCACTAAAATTGCTTTTCCGAAATCACTTACTACAAGTGGGGATATTGGCGCGCCACTTCTTAATATCTCAAGTAAAAAAAATGAAATTTGTGATGCGTGTTGTTTTGTGGATATCATTTGAAAGATGGGAAAACTACCTTTGTTTGTAACACACATACATTGATAAAGGAATAAATATGGTGATTTCTTCCCGTTTGGAACTAATAGTCTATTAGCTATTCCTCCAGTTGCATCGATTGCAAGAAAACAATTTTTATCTTTGCAGGCACTTTTATATAATACGCGTTGTTCTTCACTCCAATATAAACAATAAAATGGATCGTAGCCAATATTACGGATAGTGCCTCGAAGTGTTGAATATTTCGCATTTTGTAAATTCTCTATCGGATTCGTACTTTGTAATTGGAGACGATTATCTAGCAACTGCTGTTTTGCCTTTCTTAAAACAGTAGAATCATAAATTATGGGCGGCATCGAATCTCCAATTTCCATTAAACGAATCGCTTCTTTGCGTCTCCATTCAGAAGCGCATTCTCGCCCATCTACTAATTCGATAGCAACTTGTTCTCGGCGATAACCTCTCAGTTGTCGTTTTTTTGAATGTAAAATATTTGGCTGAAAATTTGTAACTTTACATTCAAATATCGCGTCATTAGATTTTTGTGGCTTTTTGTGCAAGAATCCGTATATGATTGCGCTACATTCTTTACACTTTCCATTAAATACCGCATAATGTTTAGCATTGCCACTCGCATAAATCTTTACACGTTTAAAAGATATTGCACATTCAATTTTTGCCTGTTGATAAATTTTTTCTGCAAATAAATCGGTCCATTTTCCAGGTTTAAGAACCGTATATTTTCGATTACCATAAACAACTTTTTTCTCACTTATTTTACTCCACTTATCATTCGAAATTATCAATCGAAAAGATTTTTCATTTTTAGACGCGTTCGTTATAGTCTCATTTAAGGAATAGTTCGACGAAACTGTGGAATCATTCGTCTTATTTTTAATGTCAAATGCATTCAAAACAGCTGTATACATTTTTTTGCGATCAATTCGAAGAACTTGATATATATGTTTTGCGGATATTTTACTATTGCATTCAAGCATTTTTTCTGAAATTTTTGTATAGATCTCATGCGAAGGACGATATATTTTTCCATTATCATCTATTGTTCGATATTCTTTACACGTTAACAAAGTCAAAAGCATTTCTGCGTCGTACATCGTTCTGTACTAGACTTAAAAAAAAACTTAAGAAATAGCAACGTGAGTTATATATGAATAAAATTTTCTATTTTACTAACAATTTAAAACTGTGTAATTAAATATATTTATTAAAGAAACTATTTAAATTTCAAAAAGATTAATATATGTCAACTTATGTCTAAATAAAATAACTCGTAAAGCAAATAAAAAGCAATTTTCCTTATAAATGGCTATATAGCACTTAATTCTGAAAATGCAAGCATCGAAATATATAGAATCATGATGTGACTATTCTCTGCACAACGAAAATTTGATAAGCCGTCTTCAAATGCGTGCGTACACGTTCGGCCATATCGCTCGTAGAATGAGTGGAAAGAACGTTAAGCGTCGGGTGCAGGGAACGCGTCCCCACTTTTTCTCTCAGCGCATGTGCGCAGCTCACATGTCCTCCCTGTAAAGCTGGCCCCTTATTTTCAAAAATTCAAAAAATTTATTAGAATTCTGATAGCTCTCCTAAGAATTCTAAAGTTCTCTATCTGTTTTAGAAATAGTTGTCGTTTAAAACAAAGAAAATGGCATTTGAAGATGCGGGGGAACCAATTTTATATTTTTTTCAATTTTAAAGCGAATTCTATCCCTATTATCGATTTTTAGAGGGTTAAAAATTTTTTCGAAAATCCCAGTTCTGCTAAGAGTTCTGATAGCCCCCCAAAGAGTTCTAACAATTATTCTTAATAATTAAAGCTCTAAAGTTGATAATAAAAAAATTATACCGTCTTAAAGTTGCGAAAATTGTGAAGTTGACCCTCCACCGTTTTCAATGCTTTTCGGTGCTTTAAACAACGAAACTATTTCTAAAATTGATAGAGAACTCTAGAACTCTTAAGAAGGTTATCAGAACTCTAATTAATTATTTAAATTTTTGAGAATGGGAGGTTGCGTGAAGTTAGCCCCCCATATTTTGAAACACATTTTCACATCTTTAATGGCCAGAACTATTTTTTAAAATTATTCAAGAATTCTGGAACTATTGTATATCTACACAGAACTCTAAAAAAAAATTAATTTTTTAAATAATGGGGGGCTAACTTCACAGCGCTATAATCCGGTCCTATTTAAACTTGCTTGTTGCACTTTTACATTTTAAATTATTTATTTAAAATGTAGAGTGAAAGTATAAATATAAATAAAATTTTTATATAAACTTTATGTAAAGTTTTATATGAAATAGATAAATTATATTATTTTATTATATTATTTAATTTTGTTGAGCCAAAGAATTTTTCTTTTATATGTTATAAAGGGTGCATAATGCGATTTATTTATGTATAAAGAATAATTTTTTATATGTGATTAAATTAGATCAAAATCTATATATAATTATACCTACACAATTATATAATTAAATATAAATTTTTTTCTGATTTTTGATGAATTTTTTAATTACTAAAAGTCATTTTTTAATTACTGAAAAAGTATTATAAGTTTATTATTAGTAATGAAAAAGTTTATTATAAGTTTATTATTAAAAATAGTATTAAAATAGTATTGTTTTATTGGAAAGAACATTTTCACATAAATAAATCACTTTAAATATAATTTCCGTGTTGTTTTTTTAAATAATTTTAATTAAATTTTAAATTAGAAAAATGTCCAAAATAAATACAAAATTAGTCCATAATAAGTCCAAAATTGAATATGTTTTGAATATTCTATGAACGTTCAAAGTTGTGACAAATGTACATTCTATGGACGTTCATCGAACATCCGACGGATGATGGATTTTTTTATGGACCTATTGTCCAGAAGCGGATAACCAATGGACATACAATGAACATCCATGTGCTATCTGGGATTGTCTCTCGTAATAGTATTGTCTCTCGCGTGCTCCGTTTCGTTTAGCACGAGCATACTATGTTTGTCGCCGCCGTATGCAATCTTATGGTAATTTCCTCTCCTCGAAAATCGAGCAATCGACCTCTTTGATCCACAATACGTATCATTAAATCCGTAATGCTCCGTACGATGATCGGCAGATAAATGATCTGTGCCGGCATTTCTGATATCTTATATCCTATGCTCGGTAAAAATTCATGTATAGTGTGTACGCGCATGCCATTGTTGTACGCACCAGTAGTCACGTTACATTCTATACGAATAACAAACATATTTACGATTAAAGTATTAACCGGTTCGTCCGATTCGTACCACTTGCGAGGTTGCAATATACGATTCGACGAGAATCCAAACAAGGATCCTACATTGTCGGGTTTGGTAAAGTTTATTCTGTAGGCACATTTGATTTCGATCTTTAGCGTACTGTGATTGGCGCGGAGCGCTATTGGATATTCCTCATCATAATCGTTTTCAACATCTCTGAAAGGTGTTCATCTTGCAAAATTGCGCGTTTGAGATAGTCATTTATAGCGTGCAATTTGTATGATCCTTCGGGAATCGTAATTTCATTATCGTCGTTGCCAAAGTAAAATTTATTATTCGAAAAATTTACGTTCAGAATTGTATGATAAGTTTCAAAATCCGTTAATCTGAGCTCGTAATCGGCATCGGTCAAATTTATAGCGGGAAAATAGCTTACAGCGAGAACGCTGCTTCTGCCAACGTAAGTGTCAGTGACATGTCGAACGAATAAAAAAACTGAATTATGATGATGGATTGTCAGGCTTTATATTGATCATTTGAAGAAATTTTAAACACAACTGTCCACAGATACTCTGATTATAGTTTGATATGATGTATAATTGTATTCAATTTTCACTCGTCCGAAATATTGCACAAGTTTTGTGGATGGCCGAAGATTTCCAAAACTGTCGAAATATACAACACGATCACTCCTCTTTGCGTACGCTACCAAATGAGTATCGGGACCATCAATGTTGTACAAATTAACGATACCGCTCTCGTTTCATCGGCCGCTTATCGGTAAATTATTGCCCATGAAAACGCCTCTAAAGAAAGATATGTGGATACGTTTTGTTTTGTTCCAATTGCATGTTAGTTGTCGCACCCGCAGACATTTTTATTGTTTATTCGACGTTTTTTTTTCTCTTAGACTTTGTTGAGAATTCCTGTCCACGCTTGTACGGAGCGAGATAAAGTCCGCGACCTTCCATAGCACGATTATGACGCTGCATCTCTTTCAGCTGACGTTGCGCCGCCTTGCTATCGTTTACCACCTTTGCGATTCCCGCCGAACCATTGACCAAAAAACCGATACCTTCCAATAATGGCAAAAGTTGTAAAATATTACCGTGTTTCGCTACTGGAAGTATCCGTTTTTTCCTCTTCTTTGTCGTCGACTTTTTCATCCCGAGTTTTGTCTTTTTCTTTGCTTTCATTGTCGCCCAAACAGTCGTAGCGGCTGTTCTTTCAACGAGAGTCGAATCCCTCCCGGTAATGTGTTCTCGTGCTTTTTGCAGCTAGTATGCGATCCGCGATGTGACGTTGATCGAGGTCGTTGCTTCGCGAGTAAGCAATGTCGTCTCGCTGGAACGCTGTGTCCAATGGATTGATGTCTCGATCGCCTCTAGCCAATCGTTTTTCTAATCGAGTTCCCGGCCAGCAAAACTGATAATCGGGAATATGTAATTCGCTTCGAATCCATACTTATAATAAATTCATGTTGCGATATACTTTTCTTATTCTCTCCTTTCTTTCCTCATCCTTATCTACATATCGTGTTTCCATACATGACACAGCTGCCACAGATATTATATTTCGATACTACATTGTGGTACATGATAAAACATTTAAATAATTAAATATATTAAATATATTTTACATTTGACAAGCGTTCGTTTCCGTTTGATGATCGTTCAACAGTCGTTTATTTCCGTTTGTTTCCGTTCGATGATCGTTCGATGAGCGTTCGTTTCCGTTCGATGATCGTTCATTTCCGTTCGATGACCACCGCACATTCAGCGCTTATTGCACCGCACGTCATACACGCGCTGTGCACGGCGGTGCGAGCCTAAGGCGATTCAGTTGGATGTGAGCCACAGAAATGGCAGCAGGGGTAAACCATTTCGCGTAAGAAAATTGAGGCAGCCTCGGTATATAAGACCGCAACAGATTGAAATACGGACGTAGTCAGCTCCTAATATTAATAAAAGTTAAAACACTATGGTACTAAATCCTTGGTAAAATAGTCAAAAAATGTCCGGCATATTGGCTATGGGATAAGATGATGGAGGAAGAGAATTTGGAACAGGAGGTCGAAGAGGAGGAGATGGAGGAGGAAGAAGAAGTGGAGGATGAGGAGGTAGAAGAACAAGGGGATATTGTTCCCAGCTCTCCACCAAGACCCCCTTCGTATTCTCCGCACTCTATTCCGCCATTTACACCTTCCTTTTCCAGCGATCTGGAAAGAGAAGAGGTTGCCTTATTTGGCTCGTTGCAGTCAGACAAGTAAGAGCACTAGAAACAATAGCATTATTTTATTCCGCATTTTGTCCGTCCACTTGTACAGTATGATTGAAAATAAATTATAATTTTATAATTATACGTGTCATATCCTTTTATGTATCTGCATGTAAAATGAAAAAAAAATAAAATTAGGAACATTAAAAAACATTAAGAATTTCGAAAGAGCGTATAACACTCACGCACCCCATCTCGACGCGGTGAATGTCGGACAATGTTGAGAATTCAAATGGATTTATCGACGGCTAACGGGGCTTTGGCACACAAATCGGATTGGGTTTTGACCGGACAGTGAATGACGAGAGAAAGTATGTGCGTGTTTTAAGTTCATTCAACTTCCTTGAACTTTACCTTGAATTAAACTATTATGAGACCATTTTTTTATTATCAATTTACAAATATTTTATAAAATTTTTACTATCTTTTCTACTATCTTACTGACTCAATATTTTACTTTTCACTATGTATGCATCCATGACTCGTCTGACTCGTGCACAAGAGATTAGAAGTTAACATGTATCATGTTCTCATTTGATCACAATATTCAGTGTGTATGAAAAATAAGAAGACCGTGAATCAAAGAAGATGCAGAATACTATGCATTATTATGCGTAATACATAATGCATAATTAATTTACAATTACCAGAACCAACTTCAGTGAATATTTATGTCACAGAATATGATGTCGATGAGGAAAAGAGACAAGGTAATTATTTATTATCGACACTAAATGATAAACATAGACACATGTACGATATAGTTATTCGAGCGATTGAAAATGAGAATAAACCGCAATAGTTATTTTGTACTGACGGGTTTGCAGGAAGTGGAAAAACTTATCTATTTAACACATTTCTGAGTGTAATTTGAGGAAGAAAGGAGATCGCAATTACACGTGCATCAACTATCGAATACGGATGATTAGATCACGATATAATTGAAATCCCAGAGGATTTTATATCGAAAGAATCTCTGATTACTGAGATTTTTGGAGAAAGAATCACGATGAAGCTGATTAGAAAAAAATCTAGATCGAGGGATTCTTTGTCTTAAAAATGAGGATACATTCAAAATAAATGAGGAAATCCTTAGTATGATGGAAGGAAGAGAGAAAGAGTATCTCTCAATTGATTCTATTGTTAGTGATGACTCACAGGAGCAATTAAATTTTTCGACTGAGTTTTTAAACTCTCTGACACCATCTGGATTGCCAAATCATCGATTAAAAATTAAAGTCGGTGTTACAATAATCTCATTAAGAAATTTAAATACAAAGAAAGGACTTTGCAATAGCCCTAGATTCACTGTTACTAATTTGAAAAATCATCTCATTTATGTCGAAGATTCAGGTCCGGTTCGAGGACAAATTGTCATTATTCCAAGGATAGATTTAGTGACGAATGATATGGAAGTACCATTTAAGTTGAAAAGAAGACAGTTTCTAATTCGAATGTTATTTGCTATGACAATCATTAAATCTCAAGGACAAACCTTCGAAAAAGTAGTATTTTATTTGCCCCATCCCGTATTTGCTCAGGTTAACTTTATGTGGCATTTTCAACCAAAAGGGAAAGTGAAAGGGAAAGGGAAAGTATAAAAATTAGAATTGATGAATTTAGCAATCAAGGACATCTAATTAGAAAAAGTTAAAAAATTTTTTACAAAAATGTACAGAGAGGTATTGTAAAATAAGGAATTTGAAGGGTGTAATATCCGGAAGGGAAGACAATTTAAAAAAAAAATAGAGGGATGTTTCGAATACAGCGCAGACTTAGTCTGTCAGACCGTATATAAAGAATAAAATAAAAAATTAAATAATATATTAAATTAAAAAATTAAATAATAAATTATTAATACATATTATTTAAGAAAACTTTTCGAGAGGGACAGAAAAAGAAAAAATATTTAATATTAGAACTATGAATTAATTTTGAAGGATTTCTTTGTAAATTCAAGATTTTATTGTGAAAAATTGTGTACATTATTATTTTTGAAAGTATTGTCCATCGCTAACCACTACATTTTCCCATCTCTCTGGTAGCATACGGATTTCGCGTCGAAATAACAACTCATCTTTTGATCCACCAATCGATCCAATTTTTCGTATCTTTGTAAGATTAGAAGCGCTGCTTAGCCAGGCCGTGTTCCATCGATGGATCGGAATAAGTAATAATCCGATGTAGCAATATCTGGTGAATATGGCAGGTGGAGTAAAACATTCCATTTCAGCGTTTCTAAGTATTTTTTGACTACACGAGCAACATGTGATCGAGCGTTGTCATGTTGAAAAATTACTTTATCATGCCTTTGCTCGAATTGCGTTTTTCCTTCAATGCACGGCTCAAACACATCAATTATGTTCGATAGCGTTCAGCAGTGATGGTATTTCATTCGATTGAAACAGCTCATAGTCCCAAGCTAGTCTCACCAAATAGAGCATGAGCTTCGAATCATGAATATTCGGTCTTGCCGTCGATGTTGATGCATGACTAGGTAAACCTCACGATTTTCTACGCTTAGGATTATTTTAGCGTATCCATTTTTAATCGCCAATGCTGATACGATGCAAAAAAATCCTTTTTTTTTGCCGTTGAAGCAACTGTTCACACGTGAAAAATCGTCGTTCAACATCTCTCAATTCGTATGGCACCCAATTTCATTGCTTTTGAATTATAACGAGTGCATTTAAATGTTTGGAAACTGTTACGCGATCAACATTCAACGATTCAGCAAGTTCATCTTGCGTTTGACATGAATTTTGATCGAGTAATGCTTCCAATTCCTTATCTTCGATCTTTTTTAGTTGACTAAGACGTTCTTTATCAACTGTATCGAAATCATCACTTCTAAAACGTCGAAACCAATACTCACACGTTTTTATCAATGGAGTATATTCACCGTAAGTTTCCAACAGCACTCGGTGACTTTCAGCAGCACTTTTCTTTGTATTAAACAGGAAAAGTAAAACTTCCCGCAAATGGTGTTTTGTTGGCTCGTAATTCGACATCTTCGGAGCTGAGAAAAAATTTTGTTTACACTTCAGCAAAATGACACATAACAAAAAGTAAAGCCTAATGACAGAGCTTTGACATGACAATATAGTTACAGAAGTCCGATGCGATATAGCATGAGTTACGCCATCTATTGTAATTCCCTCACAATTAATTCAAAGTCCTAGTAATTAAAAAAAAAGAGGACAGGCTTTGAGGAGTAGTTCGGGCCGAAAAGCTAATTTATATATGTATAAACAGTAATACTAAGAGGATTCTAATCCAGGTGCTCTCAGGGAGGGTGAGGCGCGTGGGGAATCGTGGCGCGGAGGAGTGACATCACGCACGGAGAAGGAGGAATTGCGGCACTCGATGAGTGACGTCACACGCGGAAAAGAGGGATCCGCGGCGCGACCGATGGACGAGAGGGTCCGCGAGGAGAAGGGTAATCCGCGGAAAGAAGACGAGTGGGAAAAGGACAGCGCTATGCGTAGGAAAAAGATAGTGCTAGGTGTGTGAAGAAGAGAGTGCGACAAGGACGGCATCAATGTGCGACAAGGACGTCGCAATGTAAGATGACGTGAGAAGAACGATGAAAAGGAAAGAGCGACTAGCATGAAAGAGAAAGCAATGTTGTCAGAACAACGCATGCGAGAGGAAACGACAATAGCGCTAGAACAACTCGTGTGAGAGGGAGAACTATAATATCGTGAGAACAACGCGTGCGAAAGAGAGGACGATAACGCGAAGAGAAATCATACGAAAGAGAGACTTATGATTAACGCGAGTGAGAGAGAGCACAACGGCGATATCGCGAGACTTACAACTAGCGCAAGAGAGAGAGAAAGAGAGAGAGAGAGAGAGAGAGAGAGAGAAACGCAAAGGATGGAAACCCAAGGAGAGGCGCATAAATAATCACATTCTTTTTAAATTAAAACAAAATTTATTTAAATGTGTGCGTGTACTGTACAATTTGTATGTGTGTGTGTGTATTTAAAATTAAGAATAATAATAATAAAAAATATAAAAAATATATAAATATAAATAAAAATAAAATATATAAATAAAAATATAAATTTTAAAAATATAAAATTAAAATTTAATAGGGGAGGGGACGTTCCTAAAAGGCTACAGGAGGATATGCCGGGCTTAGAGGGAGGCCGCTTTTGGATGGTTACGGGGGCGATATGCCGGGCTGGGGAGGAGGTCGCTCCTGTAACAGGAGAGTACACACATTCCATCAGTTTTTAAATTATTTAATAAATTTTAATTAATATAAAAATGATGCTTACATAAGTCTCCCATTGAATAGTTGAAAATACACCGAGATCTTTTATTTGCGACAGCTGTTCGGAGAAGAGCCATATAAGATCTTTGAAGAAGAAGAAGAATAGTGGGACTTGACAGATTCCGAAATTTGTAATGTGCAATTTACGATTGATTTATACGATTTATTCATTGTTTTCATCCCGATACTATAAGACAAAAAGATATTATAAACAAACATTTTCTCACAATTTTTCACAAAATAATCATAGAAAAACGTTACTTACGTTCTACAGGAAGGTTAGTTGAAGAATAGAATGCATAATAAATCAAACATTTTTCTCTTCCACTCAGGATAAACATTTACGCAATCCATTATTTTTAAAAGTTTTAACTGTGAATCTCTTCACAGTCTTGTGGACTGTGAAGTCCACAACTTTGTGACGAGACACGAGGCTTTATAGTAGAGATGTGGCATCATCACTATATCAAAACACATCATAAAACAAAAATATATGCGCGTTTCCATGTCACTCAGCATGGCATATAATATTAATATCATTATGTCGCGACTTTGTGAGGAGACAGTCGTCTCGGTACGAAACTTTAGAATAGGAACGTATCATTATTGCTTTATTAAAAACACGTCGCGAGACAAAAGTATTCCCATGCAACTTAGCATGATGTAATGCGTCAACCTTCATCGAATGGGTATTGAACAGTCATCGAATGGAAATGAATGACGATCGTAGAACGACTATCGAACGACTGTCGAACGCCCGTCGAACGGAAATGAACGATCGTCGAACGGAAATCAGCGGCTATCAAACGTAAAGCTGTATTCAATTATTAAACAAATATTTAAATGTTTTATCATGCACCACAATGTAGTATCGAAATACAATATCTGTGGCAGCTGTGTCACGTACGGAAACACAATACTGCACACGTACATACATAGGAATGAGGAAAGAATGGAGAAAATAAGAAAGACGATAAAAATATATCACATCATCAATTTATTGTAAATATGAATTCGATCAATCATGATGCTTTGATCATCATCAGAAAACGTTCCAAGATCATTTTGGTCCATTAGCGCAAAAATATATAACAGCTATCATGAGTGGCGTTAAAAATAAGAGTATAGATTATGTGTCTACGGTCAAATTTACCAGCGAAGGAATAATGCTTTGTGATAAACGTTTTGATGTAGACAAGGAAGATAATATAATAATCGATGGAATAAAATATATGGAAACCGAAGGCTTCTACGATTTGATTTTTAGAAAATTTCCCAATCATAAAAATATACGCAACATGATTTGCATAAATATCAAAGTATATTATAATATATATATATATATATATATATCAAAGTATATTATATCAAAGTACATATTATATCAAAGTATATTATAAACGACAAATGCGCATAAACGTGACAACAAAATTAATAATTCTATTAAAAGTAATAAAGGATACAACTAAATATATAATTGCGTCATTATTGCCCGTTAGAAAAGTGGCAAAAGGTATAGACGTACCACACCATGACGCGACAACATGATCGATTGCGTGCATTGGAACGATCTTAAAGAATTGGTGGAAATTGGTGGAATTCTCAAAGAATTGGTGGAATTTGTGATTACTAGACGTCTCGCGTCGAGCCGGCAACAATGTTCACAATGAAATCTTGACAATTATCGAGAAGGCCTTCGCGAGGCCGGTATTATAAATTAAATTATGTGTCGGCGATACGTGTCATTTGGTCAATGTTCTCGGTATCGAAATATCGATTAATTTTGGATTATCGCTCGGAACATCGAAATATTTGTACTATCAATGGAATGGCTTACTGAGAAATTACAAGAAAATACAAGAAATCCACAATATATTTGCAATCAGTAAGTTTAATTTATATTATTTGAATAATTATTCAAATAATATGCAGGACCACAAAAATTTTTTTTTCATGCGCGGGACATGACACCAGGTCTCCTCTATGTTTTTTGGGGTCGCTGATCACGAATCCGGCTTTACATTTACTCGATTGGTTAACGTAATCTCAGAAAACCTAAATAATCCCAATAAATCAAGCTCCATAGCACGCTTGACCTGAAATTTTAAACCCAATAGCCCCTTTAATCTAATTTTTTTAACCCCAGAAACCCCAGAACTCTAAACCTAAGATTTTTATCCCATAGCTCCGAAATCTAACCTCCAAAAACTTCAGTATCTCAATAAACTCAAATATCTCAATAAACTCTCACAAACTCGATAGTTCGGTTGACCCCGAAACTTTTAAACCCAATAGTCCCTTTAACCTAAGTCTGGAGTCTTCAACCCCATAAACCCTAAACCTAAGCTTTTTACCCTATAACTCACTAACCTCACTTTGAAAAACCCATAGCCTCATAGAATAAATATTTTACTCAGTACTTCTTTAAGTCGAGTTCTTTAAACATCATGTGGCGACAGAACCTGGAGGATATCAAAATAGCACGTGAAGGAGCTGCCTTGCAGTCTTTCGACTCTCACAAGGGGAGGTCGGGACCTTGGGAACACCGATTTGAATAAAAATTTAAGTGCATAGTATTCGACTAAAGAAGTATTTGAGGAAATGCTCAGCCGTTTTTGAAAAAAACAAAGTAAAAAATATGTCGTATCTTGTAAACGATGAGTTTAGATCGATCATCAAGCAGGCATAGCTCAGGCTGTAAAGCCCGAAACTACTATACTGCTGGTCACAGGTTCGACCTGTAGTAGTTTTTTTCATTTACTTTTTACGCTAAACCTCTTTTACGCTAAACTTTTGTGTTAAAATTTTCATTACTATCATCCTCATTCACAGATAGGTTACAATACCGGATGATATTTATATACATAACACGATAGAAAAGACAGGAAGGGACTAAAAGCCGTTACTTAATGGAAACATATATACAAGTTACGGTTGGAGCAGTAGCGAAGTTGACAATGAGTTTAAAAATTATGTACCGAATATTTTTTGTGAATATTAAATTAAACAAAAGTTTTTCGCAATTTTACATTAAATTATAATTATATTTAAATAATGGCGTAATTATTTAATATATATTTTGATTAATATCAAGTGGAATATACAGAATTGTGAGATTTTATGAAATTGAATATAAATTAACGACATATCGTAAATAAATTAAATTGCTTTTCGTAATGAAAAATAAAAACAAAAAAAATTATTTATTAATTTGATTTCATTTTATAAAAATATTGCAGGTTTCGCGTAAAAAAATAAATGAAAAAAATGAAAAAAGAAACTACCACAAGTCGGGATCGAACCTGTAATCAGCAGCATAGTAGTATCGAGCTTTACCGCCTGAGATACGCCGCCATTTGACGATCGATCTAAACTAGGGCTATTACTTTTGACAACTTCGAAAATTCGAAAAATTCGAAAGAATTCGAAGCTTTGAAATTTGAGGTGTTTTCGAAGCTAGTATCGAGTTTTACTGCCTGAGATACGCCGCTTACTTGACGATCGATCTAAACTAGAGCTGTTACTTTTGACAACTTCGAAGATTCGAAAATTCGAAAGAATTCGAAGCTTCGAAGTTTGAGGTGTTTTCGAAGCTTCGAAGCTTCGAAATTACACTTGCAAATGCGAATTTATATAAAAAAATGATGAAAATATTCTGAATAAATGTGAGTTAATTAATATATATGCTCACACACAAAATTATTCTTTAATTATAATTTTAAAGTATTAAGAAATAAATGTTCTTTGAGACTTTTTATCTACTCTGTATGTATTTATTAATGTTTTCTTTTGCCTCTTTAACAATTTCTTAACTTAAAATTTAAAAATTTTTCATATATTCTTATTTTTATAAAATTTTTAATATAAAATTTTATATATTTACAATTAATAATATCAATTATTTTGTATTATTTAAACCTTATAAATATATATATATATATATATAAATATCTTGAGATATATATATATATATATATATATATATATGTTAAATACATATATATAATAATAAAATTTTATAACGAGATTTTATATGCGAGAATTATAAGGCAGTCTAAATGCATAAGACAAAAGCGAACGCGCGAATTATCTCCCCTAATGTTTTCGCGCCGGTCGCCTTATCTCCCCTATGGTATGCGAGTCTAAGACAAAGGGGACTTTGAATTAATAAGTCTCTCGAGCGTGAAATAAAATTATATTCATTACTTATAATTATTAACACATTTCATGCGTATATAAAATTTTTTATTGTAACATATATATATATATATATGCAAATTAAAATATTTTATAACCACAAAATTTAAATTTAAAAATTTTATAAAATAAAATATCATAATAAATTTAACATATATGTTAAAGTTTAAATAATGCATATATATATATATATATATATATATGCATTATTATATATATTTATGTATCTTTAATATTCATATATATATATATATATATATATATATGAATATTAAAGATACATAATTTATGCGTGCAAATTATTAAGACATTAAAGCGTCGAGCCTAAGTCCGATGTGCCGCATTATCTCCCCTATTGCTTTATTATCTCCCCTATTGTTCGAGCTCAAGCCTTAAGACTAAGAGGACTCGAGAATAATAGCATGCATAAAATTCGTTCTCAATTTTAATAACGTCAAATAATTAATATTATTAATTGAATTATTAATACAAGAATAAATAATAATAAATAATTTTATACACTTCTCTTTAGAGAACAAACGAGCATATACACATACATTAAATATATATATATATATATATATATATATATATATATATACAGGGTGGGCCATTTTACGGGACCCACCCAAATTTCTCCGTTGGTAAGGCAGATACAGAAAAATGTTTTAGACAAAAGTTGTATAGTTTCGAGGGGGACATAAGATGGTACCATTGTTTTGACCTTGAAGAGTAATTTGAAGGTCACATGAAGGTTACCTTAAATTTCTTAAATGGAACCTACTATTTCTTGTTACATATTCTTGTAGGTTATCTCGAGAGCTTTCCAAAACACTATAATAAAATATTTTTTCATTGAGTAATTTTCGAATTATGAGGCTCCAAAGCAGTACTTTGTAGTACTGTTTGTTTAAATGCGTTTATCTTCTTTTAGCATTACCCAGAAACAACGACGTGGACGTAGTAAGTTCTGTTTCCTTTGGGGTGCTTGTTTACCGTGAGTCCCCTTGCCTCTCATTATTATAACAATTATAATTATTAACCACGAAGCAAATATTCGAAGTTGCCTCCATTGGCTTCAAGGCATAAATTTAATTGCCTTTGGAAACGTTGTACTGTTCTTAGCAAAGTTTTGGAATCGCTGCGCAAGCTCGACGAATCCCGCTCATCTCCCGTATGGCCAAATTTTGTCACGCGCTTTTTGGGCGAACGCGCGCGATCAAATAAAGAGCCAAAACGCACCGCGCGTGAGGGGTCGACTAGCTTGACCTAACGGTAGAGGGGCAGGGTGTTAGAGCGGGATCGTCGCGAGAGTCAGGCGACCGTGATCACAGGCTAGGATAGTCCGTATGTAAACATTTGTATGTAAACAAGCTTTTCTTGTAAAATTCGATCTTTATCCGTATGTAAACATGGCTGAATATCCGCCTAATGAAATTGTTAATATTATAACGGTTTTAGGGGAATGTCATAACAATTTTCGTGCAGCGGCAAGACGGTACGCTGAACGCTTTCCAATTAGGAGACACCCAAATCATAGGACAATACGTAGAGTAACCGAAAGAGCTCGCGGTGGACATCTTGCTCGCCAACGCAGGCGCCACAAATACGACGAAAATGATGCTCGCGCTGTGACTATCTTAGCAGTTATTTATCTTGACCCTCATATTAGCAGTCGCCAAATTGAAAGAGAAATTGGTATACCACGAAGAACGGCTTTAAGAATTCTGAATGTTCTTAGATATCATGCCTACCACATAACTTTGGTTCAAGAGTTAAGGCCACATCATATTCAAATGCGTATTGAATTTTGCCAATGGGCTTTAAGAATGATAGCAAATGATCCTAATTTTTTTAGATTTGTACTTTTTTCTGATGAGGCTAAATTTTGTAGTGATGGACAACTTAATAGGCACAATTCTCATTATTGATCAAATCAAAATCCCCACTGGCACATACCTGTAGACCATCAAAATCGATGGAGCCTTATGGTATGGTGTGGCATAGTCAATGGTTATTTCATTGGTCCTTATTTTTTTGAGCGAAATGTTGATAGAGATAGCTATTTGGAGTTGCTAAGAGATCGGTTGCCAGAATTGTTAGAAGATGTTCCTTTAGCTACAAGACAAAAAATGTGGCTCCAGCAAGATGGTGCAGCACCACATTTTGCACGAATAATACGTGACTTCCTAAATTATAACTACAATGAGAGGTGAATCGGACGAGGAGGTCCAGTTAACTGGCCTTCTTGCTCACCAGATCTCACATCTCCAGATTTTTATTTATGGAGCTACTTAAAAAATGTTGTTTTTGCACAACGGCCAACAACTAGAGCAAACATGAAAGACCGTATTCGTCGAGCTTGCGCAGCGATTCCAAGAGAAACTTTGCTAAAAACAGTACAACATTTCCAGAGGCGATTAAATTTATGCCTTGAAGCCAATGGAGATAACTTCGAACATTTGCTTCGTGGTTAATAATTATAATTGTTATAATAGTGAGAGGCAAGGGGACTCACGGTAAACAAGCACCCCAAACGTGAGAGGCAAGGGGACTCACGGTAAACAAGCACCCCAAACGTGAGAGGCAAGGGGACTCATGGTAAACAAGCACCCCAAAGGAAACAGAACTTACTATGTCCACGTCGTTGTTTCTGAGTAATGCTAAAAGTAAGATAAACGCATTTAAACAAACAGTACTACAAAGTACTGCTTTGGAGCCTCATAATTCGAAAATTACTCAATGAAAAAAATATTTTATTATAGTGTTTTGGAAAGCTCTCGAGATAACCTACAAGAATATGTAACAAGAAATAGTAGGTTCCATTTAAGAAATTTAAGGTAACCTGATTTTCCTGGAAATGATGTAACCTTCATGTGACCTTCAAATTACTCTTCAAGGTCAAAACAATGGTACCATTTTATGTCCCCCTCGAAACTATACAACTTTTGTCTAAAACATTTTTCTGTATCTGCCTTACCAACGGAGAAATTGGGTGGGTCCCGAAATGGCCCACCCTTGTATATATATATATATATATATATAATCTTTGAAACAGGAATAAAATTTATTGCATGCAATTATTAAATGATTAATAAGACGCAATGAGAAAAGTATTTATTAAGAGACCTTCATCCGGTGCAGCTGTACTCTTAGCGATAAGACTCTCGCACCCGCACGTCACATCCATTGTCTCTTGTGCGCTGCAAAGAATAAAATAATATTATAATTTTGTGCACACCAATTTAATTATTATTTTACTACAAAATTATTATTGTTAATAATATTTGTTAATTACACTACTTATACACACACAATTATATTTACATATACATATTTTTCTTTCAACGATCATTTAACAGTGTAATTATAATAATTTGCAATGCCAGAATTTATTAACTATATTAATAATTGAAAATTATGCAATTATACAAGAGGTAAAATTTACTTTTAAACGGTACATTATATAAGAACCATTCATATTCCATTAAATAGAGCAAAAAATTCTACGTCAGAAAATATATGGATGTTAACTACAAAAATTCTGGTTATTAAAATTATTATAAACGATATACCTTTGTAAAAGAAATAATGAATTCAACGCACATATATTGTCACACACACTATAACGCGCCTGCTACGTCACAGCGCGCTTGAGGAAGAGAGACAGCTATAGCGGTCGAGCCGCCTACGCCGCTTTCTCCCACCATAGCGAACGCCTGGAGCGGAATAGGGACCGCAGGGACCTCAGAGCACAAGCCCCAGTCTCAGTAGCATTAGACCACCAGCTCTCGAAGAGAATAGAAGGAACTTACCGGGCGTATTAGACACTTAGTCGCTTTTTCGATTTTTGTCTCGGGGACTTAGTCTCTGGAGAGTAGAGAAGAGAGTTGTACACCTCGATACCAGTTTCCTAATAAAGTGATTTTGAATCAACGTCTCTGGGTCTTTTGCCGATTTTCCATCTGCTTCTGACACTTTCCCAAGATCATCACTGAGCGTGGACGATCTTAAGGCACAACATTTCTATATATTGGGAATTTTCACCATCCGGTAAGTAGAATTTTTAAATTTTAATTAACAACGCTAACTTCAATTCTAACTATGCATGTCAACACTTACATCTGTCAGTTTCACCAAACCCTACCTTTCCTTATACAGACACTTAATCGTCTTTTGGATTGAATTTTCAAATTTCTACCGATCCTCTGGTTATACCTGGAGTGAATAGTCGTTTCGAGTCAGTCACTTGATGTTCATTGGGTGGCAGCGAGTCACTCCTCGGCCGTTTAAAGGGGACTTTTCCGAGGAAGATTTCTTCTTTATTCCGTGCTGGGAGACGGGACGTCTTGATACATCAATACTAGACTTCGAGACATGGGACTCTTAGAGGACCTGTCGAAATAATAACTACTTGCACTGGCTTATGATTTTAATTTGATTATTCAATAAAATTTATTACTCACATATAATAAGCCAGCCGTTTTGAATTTTATGTCAATCAATTGACATAGTCTGTATTCTTTCATCCTTCACTGTTTAACATTTCCCAGACAACCTGAAACAAAAATGGTAACACCTTTAATAATTTAAAATCATTATTATCTAACACATTAATAACATTAACCATTGTTTTTCTAAATATATATATATATATATTTCAAATTTTATTATTGAAATATTTTAAAACACCATATTCATCAATTCTTTTCGATCTAATATTTAAATAATACAATCATCCTATCCCATGACTTTTATTTGATTAATTTATGTATTTCTAAAATAAAATTATTTTCTTTTATTAAAATAATATTCTAAACTAATTAAACTATTTTTTTATTTATTTTCCATTATTAACATCTATACAATTTATTATTAACACTTTTATTTTTGCTTGACTTTTACTATTTAAATTCAATTTATTGTTATGAATATTTTATTAGATCAATCATTTTAACAGTTCAAAACGATTTTCTCATTATTCTATTCCTTGATTATTTTCAACATCTTATTTTCCAAACAATTTGACAGATTTTATTCGTCAATCAATCTGATAATTTTATTCTCTGAATATTTTACATATTGGTTTTATTTAATTAATTCAACATATTTTATCCAATAAATATTTTAATCCAAATATTTTAAATATAATGACCACCCTATTCAAATGTTATTCCCATTTTATTTTCAGTTATTCTAAATATTTTAGAACTTTAATCGACCATCATTTAAATTTTGAATATTGTCAATAACTATTAAACATTTTATTTTAATTTATTATTCTTGAGATACCGTGCCTGACTAAATTAAATGCTGATTTAAATGTTCCTACTAATTCGAGTATTTTATTTAAACATTTTAAATGTTCTACTCCATTTTCATATTCCAAATACATTATCCCACTGATTTTTAAATTGACCTTAAATTTGAATGTCTTTCTTCGTCTGAGACCAACTTATTTCTTAAATATTTTTTTTTTTCTTCTCAATCATTCTCAACCATTTTATTATTTAAAAATCAATTCGTTAAATTAATTCTATACTATATACTGTATTTATCAATTATCTATTAAATTATATCAATTTTTAATCTTAATTATATTCCATTAGATTTATTACTATCAAAATTTCATTTCATTTATATATTATTATTCTCAGACTTCAATGTATTTTCCTCTCGTAAACTCTTTTGATTTTCTCTTAAGATTTAATAACTCGAAACATTTGACTTATTCGTTTTCATTCATTCTCTTTGACAGGGCCTCTCATCCAAAACAATAATCGTAAGTAACCTACTCATCCCTGTGTTAAAATATAAATGAATAAAATTTTGAAATATATTAATTTTGTTAACCGTACCCCTTGTAGATGGTAAATGCCAGGCGCATAGATCACGTCCTGAACCGCGAGTTCCCTACCCGTAACGGGTTTATAAATCGTAGAAAGATATTAAGACAACATTTAATGAGGGATAGACCGTCCGTGGTACGAAGTTGTTCGTGGATCGTGATGAGGTTCCAGACAATATAATTAGGGCTTTAGACGACGGGGAAGATGTCCCTTTAGAATTGTCATTCGCCCCGTTATCCCCTTTACCCCCAAACCCCATATCACCGAACTCAAACGAACCCCACGGAGAGGAGCAGCCGGAAGAAGAACAGTCGGAAGAAGAATTAGAAGAGGAATCTACAAGAGACTACGCTGACAACTTGAGCGATTGCTCAACCGATATTGAGCTTGACCCCACTGACTGCAGAGTCCCATTAGCACTCCGTGGATGGGAAACGAACGCAGAGATCCGACCGATGATTGATATGCGGATACAGACATCATCACCGATCACTCCCCCTGGATTCCCGCCCTCACTGTCGGACTACTCTCTCCCCAATTATTCCCCTGTTAGGTTGGAGGAATTGGAAAATATTGAATGGGACGACAATCTCGATTATATTGACCAAACAGAGCCCTTTTACTCTGACTCAGAGCCAGAGAATCTAATAGATGATTCTGTAATAACCAGAGCGTTAAATGTATTAAATAATGAAGAGTATACCGTAGAATTCTCTCCAGAACAATAGATATATGTATCTCACCATATTCACATCGAAATATATGAATATAAACATATATATATTTTATCCACATTGTATGTTATTCTCACTACCTATCGTTGAATATTGTTAAAAAAATAATTATATACATAAAAAATACATAAAATAAAAGGAATAAAGGAAGTCAATATTACATGAATAATATTTTCTCGTCAACCCGAAATTCTTCTATCAACAAGAAGCTCCATGGATTCTAAATCTCTCGGCGTCCTAGGGTGGAGCCGGCTTAGCAGGTTGCCCTAAAAAAGAAATAGAGAGAAATTAGGTCTCTTGCCAAAACAATAAATAGTTAGACTAATTGTAGTTTCGAGACGTAACACTTGGATGCGTACAGACGAGAAAAACAATTTTTTTTCAGATAGCGCAAGACGCATGCGACCTACTTGGATGCGTACAGATAAGAAAAACACTTTTTTTCCAGATAGCGCAAGACGATGCGACATACTTGGATGCGTAGAGACGAGAAAAACACTTTTTTTCCAGATAGCGCAATACGATGCGTCCTACTTGAATGCGTACAGACGAGAAAAACACTTTTTTTTCAAATAGCGCAAGAAGCATGTGACATACATGGATGCGTACATACGAGAAAAACACTTTTTTTCCAGATAGCGACCGATCATAAGACCTACTTGGATGTGTACTGATGAGATAAACACTTTTTTTTCCGGATAGCGCCCGACTATACGACCCACTTGAATGTGTACAGACGAGAAAAACACTTTTTTTCAGATAGCGCAAGACGCATGCGACATACTTGGATGCGTACGACAGAAAAACACTTTTTTCCAGATAGCGCTATACGATGCAACCTACTTGGATGCGTACAGACGAGAAAAACACTTTTTTTCAGATAGCGACCGATCATAAGACCTACTTGGATGTGTACTGATGAGATAAACACTTTTTTTCCGGATAGCGCCCGACTATACGACCCACTTGGATGTGTACAGACGAGAAAAACACTTTTTTTCAGATAGCGCAAGACGCATGCGACATACTTGGATGCGTACTGACGAGAAAAACACTTTTTTTCCAGATAGCGCCCGACCATATGACCTACTTGGATGCGTACATATGAGAAAAACACTTTTTTTTCAAATAGCGTAAGACGGATGCGACATACTTAGATGCGCACATACGAGAAAAACACTTTTTTTCCAGATAGCGCAATATAATGCGTCCTACTTGAATACGTACAGACGAGAAAAACACTTTATTTTCAAATAACGCAAGATGCATGCGACATACTTGGATGGGTACAGACGAGAAAAACACTTTTATTCCAGATAGCGCCCGACCATATGACATACTTGGATGCGTACATATGAGAAATATACTTTTTTTTCAAAAAGCGCAAGACGCATGCGACATACATGGATGCGTACATACGAGAAAAACACTTTTTTCCAGATGGCGACTGACCATAAGACCTACTTGGATGAGTACTGACGAGATAAACACTTTTTTTTCGGATAGCGCAAGATGCATGCGACCTACTTGGATGCGTACAGATGAGAAAAACACTTTTTTTCCAGATAGCACAATACGATGCAACCTACTTGGATGCGTACAGACGAGAAAAACACTTTTTTTCAGATAGCGCAAGACGCATGCGACATACTTGCATGCGTACAGACGAGAAAAACACTTCTTTTCCAGATAGCGCCCGACCATATGACATACTTGGATGCATACATATGAGAAAAATACTTTTTTTTCAAAAAGCGCAAGACGCATGCGACATACATGGATGCGTACATACGAGAAAAACACTTTTTTTCCAGATAGCGACCGACCATACTACTCATTTGGATGCGTACAGACGAGAAAAACACTTTTTTTTCAGATAGCTCAAAACGCATGCGACCTACTTGGATGCGTACAGATGAGAAAAACACTTTTTTTCTAGATTGCGCCCTACTATACGACCCACTTGGATGTGTACAGACGGGGAAAACACTTTTTTTCCAGATAGCGACCGACCATACTATTCATTTGGATGCGTACAGACGAGAAAAACACTTTTTTTTCAGATAGCTCAAAACGCATGCGACCTACTTGGATGTGTACAGACGGGAAAAACACTTTTTTTCAGATAGCGCAAGACGCATGCGACCTACTTGGATGCGTACAGATGAGAAAAACACTTTTTTTCCAGATAGCGCAATACGATGCGACATACTTGCATGCGTACAGACGAGAAAAACACTTTTTTTTCAGATAGCGCCCGACTATACAATCCATTTGGATGCGTACAGACGAGAAAAACACTTTTTTTTCACATAGCGCAAGACGCATGCGACATACTTGGATGCGTACAGACGAGAAAAACACTTTTTTCCAGATAGCGCCCGATCATAAGATCTACTTGGATGCGTACAGACAGAAAAACACTTTTTTCAGATGGCGCAAGACGAATGCGACCTACTTTGATGCGTACAGATGGAAAAAAAATTTTTCCAGATAGCGCAATACGATGCGACCTACTTGGATGCGTAGAGACGAGAAAAACACTTCTTTCCGTTTGGGGTGTTTTAACCGTTTTTCCGCATTTATCGTGAAACGCTTTCGCGTTTTTTCGTGCGCCGCTTCAACAAACAACCAAACTCAATCTTAACTACGCATGTCAACACTTACATCTGTCAGTTTTACCAAACCATACCCTTCCTTATACAGACACTCAGTTGTTTTTGAATTGAACTTTCAAATTTCCACTGATCCTCTTGATTATACCTGGAATGAATAGTCGTTTCGAGTCAGTCACTTGATGTTCATTGGGTGGCAGCGAGTCACTCCTCGGCCGTTTAAAGAGGAACTTTTCCGAGGAAGATTTCTTCTTTATTCCGTGCTGGGAGACGAGACGTCTTGATACATCAATATTAGACTTCGAGACATGGGACGCACTCTTAGAGGACCCGTCGAAATAATAATTACTTGCACTGGCTTAAGATTTTAATTTAATTATCCAATAAAAATTATTACTCACTTATAATAAGCCAGCCGCTTTGAATTCTATGTCAATCAATTGACATAATCTGTATCCCTTCATCCTTCACTGTTTGACACTTCCCAGACAATCTGAAACAACAATAGCAACACTTTTAATATTTTAAAATCATTATTATCCAACACACATCAATAACATTAATCATTGCTTTTCTAAATATATATATATATATATATATTTCAAATTTTAATATTGAAATATTTTAAAATACTACATTCATCAAATCTTTCTGATCTAACATTTAATATACCATAAATGACTTTCATTTGATTAATGAAATTATTATTTTCTTTTATTAATATAATATTCTAAACTAATTAAATCATTTCATTTTATTCCATTACTGACGCTTATACAATTTATAAGTTAACACTTTATTTTTTTCCCCATCTTATTTTCCAAACAATTTGACAGATTCATTCGTCAATCAATCTGACAATTTTATTTTTTGAATATTTTATATATATTGGTTTTATTTAATTAATCCAACATATTTTATCCAATAAATATTTTAATAAATATTTTAAATGACCACCTTATTCAAATGATATTTCCAAATCATTTTATTTTCAGTTATTTTAAATATTTTAGAACTTCAATCGACCATCATTTAAATTCTGAATATTATCAGTAACTATTAAACATTCTATTTTATTTTATTGTTTTTGAGATATCGTGCCTGACTGAATTAAATGCTGATTTAAATATTCTTACCAATTCGAATATTTTATTTAAATATTTTAAATATCCTACTCCATTCCCATATTTCAAATATGTTATCCCACTGAATTTTAAATTGACCTAAAAATTGAATGTCTTTCTTCGTTTGAGACCAATCTTTCTTTCCTAAATATTTAATCCTTCTAATCATTCTCAACCATTTTATTATTCAAAATCAATTCGTTAAATTAATTTAATATGCTGTATTTATCAATTATCTATTAAATTATAATTCAATTTTTGATCTTAATTATATTCCATCAGAATTATTACCATTTAAATTTCATTTCATTTTTATATTGTTATTCCCAGACTTCAATGTATTTTCCTCTCGTAAACTCTTTTGATTTTTCTTTCAAGATTTAATATCGAAACATTTGACTTATGTACGTTTTCATTCATTTTCTTTGACAGGATCTCTCATCTAAAATAATAATCGTAAGTAACCCACTCACCCCTGTATTAAAATATAAATGAATAAAATCTTGAAATATATTAATTTTGTTAACCGTACCCCCTTGTAGATGGTAAATGCCAGGCGCATAGATCACATCTTAAACCGCGAGTTCCCTATCCGAAATGGGTTTATAAATCGCAGAGAGACACTAAGACAATATTTAATAAGAGATAGACCGTCCGTGGTACGAAGCTTGTTCGTGGATCGTGATGAGGTTCCAGACAGTATAATTAGAGCCTTAGACGACGGGGAAGATGTCCCTTTAGAATTGTCATTCGCCCCATTATCCCCTTTACCCCCAAACCCCATACCACCGAACTCAAACGAACCCCACGGAGAGGAGCAGCTGGAAGAGGAGCAGTCGGAAGAGGAATTAGACGAAGAATCTACGGAAGATTACGCTGACAATTTGAGCGATTGCTCAACCGATATTGAGCTTGACCCCACTGACTGCAGAGTCCCATTAGCACTACTCCGTGGATGGGAAAGGAACGCAGAGATCCGGCCCATGATTGATATGCGGATACAGACATCATCACCGATCACTCCCCCCGGATCCCCGCCCTCACTGTCGGATTACTCTCCCCTAAACTATTCCCCTGTTAGGTTGGAAGACCTGGAAGACCTCGAATGGGACGACAATCTTGACTATATTGACCAAACAGAGCCTTTTTTCTCTGACTCAGAGCCAGAAAATCTAATAGAAGATTCTGTAATAACCAGAGCATTAAATGTATTAAATAATGAAGAATACACCATAGAATTCTCCCCAGAACAATAGATATATGTATCCCACCATACTCACATCAAAATACACGAATATAAACATATATATATATATATATATTTTATCCACATTGTATGTTACTCTCATTACCCGTCGCTGAATATTGTTAAAAGGAATAATTATACGCAAAACATATAAAATAAAAGGAATAAAAGGAAGTTGATATTACATGAATAATATTTTCTTGTCAACCCGAAATTCTCCTATCCACAAGAAGCTCTATAGATTCTAAATCTCTCGGCGTCCTAGGGTAGAGCCGGCCTAGCAGGTTGCCCTAAAAAAGAAATAGAGAGATAAATTAGGTCTCTTGCCGAAACAATAAATAGTTAGGCTAATTGAAGTTTCGAGACGTAACAAGCGCAAGACGCATGCGACATACTTGGATGCGTACAGACGAGAAAAACACTTTTTTTCCAGATAGCGTCCGACCATAAGACCTATTTGGATGCGTACTGACGAGATAAACACTTTATTTTCAAATAGCGCAAGACGCATGCGACATACTTGGATGCGTACAGACGAGAAAAACACTTTTTTTCCAGATAGCACAAGTCGCATTCGACATACTTGGATGCGTACTGACGAGATAAACACTTTATTTTCAAATAGCGCAAGACGCATGCGACATACTTGGATGCGTACAGACGAGAAAAACACTTTTTTTCCAGATAGCGTCCGACCATAAGACCTATTTGGATGCGTACTGACGAGATAAACACTTTATTTTCAAATAGCGCAAGACGCATGCGACATACTTGGATGCGTACAGACGAGAAAAACACTTTTTTCCAGATAGCGCAAGTCGCATGCGACATACTTGGATGCGTACAGACGAGAAAAACACTTTTTTCAGATAGCGTCGACCATAAGACCTATTTGGATGCGTACTGACAAGATAAACACTTTATTTTCAAATAGCGCAAGACGCGTGCGACATACTTGGATGCGTACAGACGAGAAAAACACTTTTTTTCCAGATAGCACAAGACGCATTCGGCATACTTGGATGCGTACAGACGAGAAAAACACTTTATTTTCAAATAGCGCAAGACGCATGCGACATACTTGGATGCGTACAGACGAGAAAAACACTTTTTTTCCAGATAGCGTCCGACCATAAGACCTATTTGGATGCGTACTGACGAGATAAACACTTTATTTTCAAATAGCGCAAGACGCATGCGACATACTTGGATGCGTACAGACGAGAAAAACACTTTTTTCCAGATAGCACAAGTCGCATTCGACATACTTGGATGCGTACTGACGAGATAAACACTTTATTTTCAAATAGCGCAAGACGCATGCGACATACTTGGATGCGTACAGACGAGAAAAACACTTTTTTTCCCAGATAGCGTCTGACCATAAGACCTATTTGGATGCGTACTGACAAGATAAACACTTTATTTTCATATAGCGCAAGACGCATGCGACATACTTGGATGCGTACAGATGAGAAAAAACACTTTTTTCCAGATAGCACAAGTCGCATTCGGCATACTTGGATGCGTACAGACGAGAAAAAACACTTTATTTTCAAATAGCGCAAGACGCATGCGACATACTTGGATGCGTACAGACGAGAAAAACACTTTTTTTCCAGATAGCGTCCGACCATAAGACCTATTTGGATGCGTACTGACGAGATAAACACTTTATTTTCAAATAGCGCAAGACGCATGCGACATACTTGGATGCGTACAGACGAGAAAAACACTTTTTTCAGATAGCACAAGTCGCATGCGACATACTTGGATGCGTACAGACGAGAAAACACTTTTAAGCGTCGACCATAAGACCTATTTGGATGCGTACTGACAAGATAAACACTTTATTTTCAAATAGCGCAAGACGCGTGCGACATACTTGGATGCGTACAGACGAGAAAAACAATTTTTTTCCAAATAGCGCAAGACGCATGCGACATACTTGGATGCGTACAGACGAGAAAAACACTTTTTTTCCAGAAAGCGTCCGACCATAAGACCTATTTGGATGCGTACTGACGAGATAAACACTTTATTTTCAAATAGCGCAAGACGCATGCGACATACTTGGATGCGTACAGACGAGAAAAACACTTTTTTCCAGATAGCGTCCAACCATGAGACCTATTTGGATGCGTACTGACAAGATAAACACTTTATTTTCAAATAGCGCAAGACGCATGCGACATACTTGGATGCGTACAGATGAGGAAAAACACTTTTTTCCAGATAGCACAAGTCGCATTCGGCATACTTGGATGCGTACAGACGAGAAAAACACTTTATTTTCAAATAGCGCAAGACGCATGCGACATCTTGGATGCGTACAGACGAGAAAAAACATTTTTTTCCAGATAGCGTCCGACCATAAGACCTATTTGGAGTGCGTACTGACGAGATAAACACTTTATTTTCAAATAGCGCAAGACGCATGCGACATACTTGGATGCGTACAGACGAGAAAAACACTTTTTTTCCAGATAGCACAAGTCGCATTCGGCATACTTGGATGCGTACTGACGAAATAAACACTTTATTTTCAAATAGCGCAAGACGCATGCGACATACTTGGATGCGTACAGACGAGAAAAACTTTATTTCACAATAGCGCAAGACGCATGCGACATACTTGGATGCGTACAGACGAGAAAAATACTTTTTCCAGAAAGCACAAGTCGCATTCGGCATACTTGGATGCGTACAGACGAGAAAAACACTTTATTTTCAAATAGCGCAAGACGCATGCGACATACTTGGATGCGTACAGACGAGAAAAACACTTTTTTCCAGATAGCGTCCGACCATAAGACCTATTTGGATGCGTACTGACAAGATAAACACTTTATTTTCAAATAGCGCAAGACGCATGCGACATACTTGGATGCGTACAGACGAGAAAAACACTTTTTTTCCAGATAGCGCAAGTCGCATTCGACATACTTGGATGCGTACTGACGAGATAAAACACTTTTTTTCCAGATAGCGTCGACCATAAGACCTATTTGGATGCGTACTGACGAGATAAACACTTTATTTTCAAATAGCGCAAGACGCATGCGACATACTTGGATGCGTACAGACGAGAAAAACACTTTTTTCCAAAAAGCCGCATTCGACATACTTGGATGCGTACAGACGAGAAAAACACTTTTTTTTCCAGATAGCGTCCGACCATAAGACCTATTTGGATGCGTACTGACAAGATAAACACTTTATTTTCATATAGCGCAAGACGCATGCGACATACTTGGATGCGTACAGACGAAAAACACTTTTTTCCAGAAAGCGCAAAGTCGCATTCGACATACTTGGATGCGTACGACAAAAACACTTTTTTCCAAATAGCGCAGACCATAGACCTACTTGGATGCGTACAGACGAGAAAAACACTTTATTTTCAATAGCGCAAGACGCATGCGACATACTTGGATGCGTACGAAAGAAAAACACTTTTTCCAAGCAAGTCGCATTCGGCATACTTGGATGCGTACAGACGAGAAAACACTTATTTTCAATGCGCAACGCATCGACCGGATGCGCACAGAAAAACACTTTTTTTCCAGATAGCGTCCGACCATAAGACCTATTTTGGAATGCGTACTGACGAGATAAACACTTTTTTTAAATAGCGCAAGCGCATGCGACATACTTGGATGCGTACAGACAGAAAAAATACGTCCCCCATAGACCCATTTGGATGCGTACTGACGAGATAAACACTTTTTTTCATATAGCGCAAGACGCATGCGACATACTTGGATGCGTACAGACGGAAAAACACTTTTTTCCAGAAAGCGTCCGACCAAAAGACCTATTTGGATGCGTACTGACGAGATAAACACTTTATTTTCAAATAGCGCAAGACGCATGCGACATACTTGGATGCGTGACGGGAAAAACACTTTTTTCCAGAAGCACAAGTCGCATTCGGCATACTGGGGCGTACTGACGAGAAAAACACTTTATTTTCAAATAGCGCAAGACGCATGCGACATACTTGGATGCGTACAGACGAGAAAAAAACTTTTTTTCCAGATAGCGTCCGACCATAAGACCTATTTGGATGCGTACTGACGAGATAAACACTTTATTTTCAAATAGCGCAAGACGCATGCGACATACTTGGATGCGTACAGACGAAAAACACTTTTTTTCCAGATAGCACAAGTCGCATTCGGCATACTGGATGCGTACAGACGAGAAAAACACTTTATTTTCAAATAGCGCAAGACGCTGCGACATACTTGGATGCGTACAGACGAGAAAAACACTTTTTTCCTCCGATAGCACAAGACGCTTCGAATTTTGGATGCGTACTGACGGGAAAAACACTTTATTTTCAAATAGCGCAAGACGCATGCGACATACTTGGATGCGTACAGACGAGAAAACACTTTTTTCCAGATAGCACAAGTCGCATTCGGCATACCCGGATGCGAACAGACGAGATAAACACTTTTTTTATAGCGCAAGACATGCGACATACTTGGATGCGTACAGACGAGAAAAACACTTTTTTTATAGCGTGCGACCATAAGACCTATTTGGATGCGTACTGACGAGATAAACACTTTTTTTCCCAAATAGCGCAAGACGCATGCGACATACTTGGATGCGTACAGACGAGAAAAACATTTTTTTTC
>JAPIVC010000924.1:0-17461 GCA_030586385.1 Camponotus fellah
GATACTATTGGAATCCAACGCATGATTCCACGGCTGAATCCTTTGACCGAATGTTTAGACATATCTGGACCTTCTATAATATTACTATAAAACGTCATCAAAATTATACAGTTTTGTCAAATATACCGATACCAATAGTAGCAATGAATGATGAAAACATGACACATTTTAAGACATTTATAAGGCCTAATTATTTTGTATTTGTGGATAACCGGGCCAATTTATCTCTCATACCTGATCGAAGTGAAAGTAAGGTTAAAGTTGATATGTGGTGTAGAATGCGCTACGCATTTACACACGAAATTGTTAAAAATATAACTCTATACTTGTTTGATAAATGGAAACGCCTGAATCAAACTTGGCGAATAAATCATGTTGCAATTCCGGACTTTCCGGAAAACGAAAGCATCATAAATCTGGGCCTTGCTATATATAGGTATATAATTATATAGTTAAAAAATATTAATATATTTCGAAAGATGAAAGAATAATAATTCTCGGTATCTAAAATTATGTACATATCTTTTATTTTGAAAAAATTATTATTTAAATATATTTTAAAAAATACGTAAAATTATATAAAACAATGAGAGAAACCTAAATGTTTATTATATCTTTAATCTGTATCAACTTATATGAAAAATAATATTAAAATATTACACACACACACACACGCTCGCTCGCTCGTTGGTCGCTCGCGCGCGTATCTGTGTGTATACACAGAGTGTCGTAGATCATCCGTATCAGCCGAATATCTCAAAAATTGAGCACGGCAGACAAAAATATTTCAGACAAAAGTTGTAAGGTTTCAAGTAACGCATTATATTAATGTCAATATGATCCTGAAGAGTCATCTGAAGATCACGTGCAGATTACCTCCAATTTTTTAGACGGAACAACTTACATACTTGTACATATTCTTATAGCTTGCCTTGAGAGCTTTCCAACACACTATAATAAAGTATTTTTTTCATTGAGTACTTTCTAAGTTATAAGGCCTGAAATAATTTCTCAATTTTACATAAACCATAAATTATCTAGTAAAATATTCATTTTTTGATTATCTTATCTTAATACTTTTATGTACAAATAATGAGAGAAATCAATTGGTGTAAAGGAAACACACAGTTGTGTTTAAGAAAATTGTAATTGTTATATGCGAAATAATATTTTTCTTTAACGAAATAATATTGTTATATTAGATAGATAACCGAAAATAATTCTTTACAGATCTTAGGTTTATGTATGAAAGCTAATGGAGAAATTAATAAAAACTAACATAATTATAGTGTCTTGGAAAGTTCTCTATGCAAAAGCATATAGAGTATTCCAAAAAGTTGAAGGTGATCTTCACGTGACTTTTAGGAATCAAACTAATGACACCATCTTATGTCTCCCTTGAAATCATACAACTTTTGTCTGAAATATTTTTTCGTGTCTTTTAGCCTTTATGAGATATTTCAATGTATCAAGATAAAAAACTCTCTGTATATATAAAGTAAAAATCGTATTAATTCATGATGAGTCATTCGTACGCGCAGACATTATAAAACATTAATATATAATTAATATGTTAATTTATAGAATTATTTAATTATATTAAATTCGTAAGCACAAAATATTTTCAACAGTAATAAGCTTTCTATAACACATTTTTTTAATTTTCAGAGAAGCAGATGTTACCTACATTGAGAATGTCGATTCTGTTTCGAGTAAAATTAAAGTTGCTCACTTCATAGCTCACAAAGTAGTACAGGAATGTCTTTATTATGAAAATCCACTTTGGTCGTTATCCTCTTCGTTAAATGAGGCTATTGTCGCATTTCTTGAATTATATATCACCGATAAGGTAATTGATTTAGTCATTCTTTAACGCAAAACTTGCTCACTTGCAAACAATATGATAGATATACATACATATCTATTATATTGTTTGCATAGATATACATATACATATGTATTATAGGAGTTAAACATAAAGATATATGTATATACATATATAATGTAAAAGCTCTATAATTTTAGCTTCATCAGGGCGTATAAATTCTTTTGTGAATTAGAATATTACACGAAGGTTCTATATTTACAAAGAAAAATGATAATTTTTAAAAATGCTATATTTATCAAGTAATAAACGTAGAAAATTCTTATATTTTTGTGATTCTTTTATTTGTCAAAGTCATTATTATATTACATTTGTTCGATATCTTATTATATAAAACAGTGTTGGGATTTACTTGAAACTTTCGGCCAGATTTCTTAGCTTACGCCTACTGTTCCTCTTTTTCTGCTCGCGCGGCTCGTAACTAGGGAGGGTTCAGGAACATGCGCGTCACAAATGTCATGTGGCAATCTATTTAAGTTCTCTATTGTTTATTAATAGAGGGTAAGAGAGGATAAGCGTAAGCTAAAAAATTTGGTCGAAAGTTGGAAATAAATCCCAGTACTGATATAAAATAAAAGAGAAATTATTATTTAGATTGCATAAATTATATATAAAGTTATTATAAAGTTAAGCATATGTATGCATATGGAAATTGTGTAATAAGATAATTTTGCTATATGAGATATTTGCTATATGATATAAATAATTCTAGAAAAATTTAATTAAATATAAGTGATATCATGTGACCATTTATGTTATTATTATTAATATTATTAATATTATTTGAATTATTTATTTCATATTCAAAGAGAGCGAGGGGAAAAGGAGAGAGGGTGTGAGAGAGGGAAAGATGAGAGAGGGGAAAGATGGGGTGAGAGAGTGGGAGGAAGGAGAGACAGAAAAAGAGGGAAAGAGAGAATAAGTAACAAATTTTTTTTGCATATACGTGAAGAATAGCGATCCTAGTACATATTGCTAATGTGTGTTAAATCTAATATTAACAAAGTAAATACATTAAAATTATTTTTTATAGGTTCTTCCAAATAACCGAGTAATAGATTTGTTTGTGGTACAATTTGAACAAGACTCCCATCATCTTGATACTGAATATAATATATCACTTTATAATACATCATTCGACAATGCTGTTGAAAATCCTCTTTACATTAAAGGTATAATAATATAATTAAAAATTGATTGTGCATAAACTTTTGAATATGAATACTGAAAAAGTTAAACAAAATAACAGACAAAAAATTTAATTTTATATATAATAATTTCATCTTACATATACAGAATGTTCTCTTTTAACTTTGCCATCGAAATATCTCGTAAAGTCTAAAACATACGAAAAAATTTTTTAAACGATAGTTATATGGTTTCGAGGGGGACAACTAATGGTGATTTTGACTTTGACCTAAAGGTCGAGTTTAGTGGTCATTTGAAGGTCAACTTAATTTTTTTAAATGGAACCCTCTATTCTTTATTATTCATATTTTTGTAGTTTATCTCAAGAGCTTTCCAAAACATTATAATTAAGTTAGTTTTTATTAATACCTCCGAGTTATGAGGCTTGAAATCATTTCTTAAGCCTACATACTCATCGTTACTCCCCTCCTCAATCACCGCTTTCCCGTGCGCCGCCATTATGTTACAATAAAACTGCCTTCGCTGTCGCATACTTCTAGTAAAATTCTAATGCAAAAATGTTGGGCCTACAATAGTTTTTTAAGTTAAAAACGATCAAAGCTTGCCAATGATATCGTGTAAAATTCGCGCTCTTAGGTTCGTAATTATATATTTACATTTATACCGACCTGTCATCTGTTATTGATTTTTACATGTCATCATCTTTGTCATTAGATGATATTGATTTTTACTGTAGCTGATTTCATTTTTTATTTCATTTTTTTATTATATCATCACTTTATGGTGATTAATTAATTTTAACAAATTACAATTGCGAATTGTGAACACCCTGTATATATACATATAATTAATAATAATTTATTACCTATATATACACGTAGTGTACATATATATAAAGTTTATTTTATTTAAATATATATATAATTATATTTGTTATAAACTTTCGCGACTGTTATTATTGTACATAATGTTTATGTTGCTTTCTATCACGCCTGCCCTTGTATAATCGCGCTCTGTTTAGTAATTAAATTTTAATTTTGTTTATATTCTAACTATTTCTTATTGAAAAAGATCTTAGTACGTATGTATTTTATATCTAAATGATTATTAATATAATATGTCTCTTATTTAGAGTCTTTTATTATTACTTTCATTTTTTACACTCTAACACCTTGTGCCACGGTTTCGTAACCTTTAAATTTTTATTTCGTATTTTATCATTTGGACCGTTTATTATTTGTCTTTATATTTATAATTATTATTAATTTATAAGTATTATTATCTTATATTCTGATATATATTATGTAAATGTAGGATTCGGTGTATTTCGTTCGTTACAACAAATGGTTGCTAAACCAATATTTTGGGAGAGTATCCGCAAATATATAAGGGATAAGTAAGTAATATACTATACTACTGTAATCATTGTACTACAGAAAACTAAATATGATGAATGATCGATATATATCATTTTATTGATATATATCATAAAAGTCTTTTATAGTTATTTTTATTTCAACTTACATTGTATCTTTCATTATTAACCATTTATTATTAACCATTATTATTAACATATTAACCATTATTATTAACATTTATTATTAACCATTATTATTAACATTATTATTATCTTTCATTATTAACCATTTATTATTAACCATACACAATTTCTTTTATCTTCAATGTTATTAAATATTCAAAATAAACTTTCAATTTACACATACACTTATCTTTTAAAAATAATTAAGTTAGGCTATTCCTAGTTAAATTATAGTTAAACTGTAGCATATCAAATATTTATAGAAACTATAAGTCATATGATTAATTACATAACTATTTATATAACTAATTCAACTAAATAAAATGTATAATTAACGTAGCAATTTTATATATTGTGTTAATATAGTGTGAATTTTATATGTTTTTATAATACTTATATGTTGCTTATAATATTTTTTGACACTTTGACAATAAATTTTGCACAAATTTTGTAACTTTAGCAAACCTGTTGACTATTTTTTTGCTGAAATTATGAAAAATCCTTCTATACAAATATCTACAAACCATTTGTATGATATATGGATGATAATTAAATCTTGGAACGTAGTATTATTACAAAAATATTATCCTGTATTGAAAATAACACGAGACTATAGTTTTGGTGTAGAATCGATACAGGTGTCAACGCACAATTTAAATAATTTAAAAAAGTTGGCGGAATATAACGTATCTATAACGTATACTAGACAGCGTTTTATTGATAGTTCACATAATATTTCATTGAACCTTTTTTTACAATATGGAATCCATTTGTATAAAGAGGATGGCTGGATACTATTTAACATAAAACAAACTGGTAAATATGTAACAAATTTATCACCCTTTATAATGTTTATATATAATGGAAATTTTATATTATTTTAATTATATATAAGCTTCTAAATTACCTATTTTCACTTGTTATATTCAAAATAATTGACTGTAGAATATAATGATAATTATTACTTTCTAAAAGTGAATCAGTGTACTATTACTGAAAAACAGAAAAATAATCACTGATATTATAGCAGTTATAAATACAGTACTATAAATCACTAATATTTCACTGAAAAAATTAGTAATATTGACTGTCTGAATCAGTATCAGTAATATTTTATTTATATTAATTATATTAAAAATTTTATTTTATTTATATTACATGCATGATGAATTTGTTGTCTTAAAGATAATAGATAATAAATGGATCATTTTCTTTTATTCACCGTTTGTGTACGACTTATTTGAGTACGACTTATAAAATCGATTTCATATCTGAAGTTCCTCTGTTCAGATTGTATCAAAAATTAAATCGAAATAATATTTTAATTTTATCTGTAACTTTCAAACTATAAATCTCATAACTAAAATTTAAATAATAATACGAAAGGGATAGTGATCGTAGGATAAACAAACAAATCAATTACTAGTTTTACAGTAAATTTTAATGACCATAGTCAGAGAGATATAAAATGAAGTAACAAAAATAAACTTTTCCATTGAAGATGGGCGAGGGGGAGTCAGTGAAACTTATTTGATTTCTTCAATGAAATCTTATTTTACTGTTTAAATAGTGGATATTTTCATTGACATTTTAAGAGAGTACATTATCAGCAAGGAAGAAAAATTTACTTTTTTGTAATATTAAAAAGTTATTTAAATTCTATAATGTAATTACTTAAATTAAAATAATTATATATATGCTATGTTAAATGTAAATAAGTAATTTATATATAATTCAAATAAATTTATTAAATAATTTAGTCAATCATTTAGCCTTAAAATAAAATTGTGTTATTTATTATCAATTTGTATTATAAAGTTTAATACAAAAAATTTTATGGTGCTTAAATATTTTTTAAAGTTACATAATTTTAAATAATTTATAATTTTTATTACAACATGTAATTAATGATTATAAAAAAAGAATTTTTTTTCTAATTAATAAATTATGTTATATAATCAACTTATTTACCATATAAAACAAATATGTTATGTCAATTTTATTATCAATTTTATTATTTGAACATAATTAATACATTATTTAAATTTATGTGATGCTGTAAATTTTACTATATACTAATTTTAAAGCATTTATAATCTATTTACACAACATGTAATTAATGTTTATAATTTGGTTTTAAATTATGTTTTATGAATATATAGATAATAATAAATAATGTTATGTAATATAATGCAAATTGGTCATTACATATATAAAAAAATGTAAATTTATATAAAATTTCTTGTACAATTATTAAAAAATTATATATTATTTACAATATTTATTTGTTATCGGTAGGATATTATCGAGTCAATTACGATATCGAGAACTGGCGAAGAATTGCAAGTTATTTAAATTCTAAAAATTATATAAAAATACATGTTCTTAATCGTGCCCAAATTATCGATGACGCTTTCCACTTAATGATAACAAACCAACTTAATTCCTCTGTATTTTGGAATATTGCGAAATATCTATCACGAGAAACAGACTACGTGGCATGGTATCCTATGTTCAAAGCTTTGGAATATCTATCCAATATCTTTCTATTTCGGGAACAACCATATTTGAAGATGAGGGTAATAACAATGAATAAATATTATAAACAATGTCAACAGTGATGTATTGAATATATTAAAACGCTTTAAACATATTAGTTATTATACATATTAATATTGTGTGCATTTATAGCAATAATTATTAAGTGTTTTCCAAAAAGAACATACAATACATGTAGCTAAAAAAATTTGATTACGATTTTTAATATATTTTAGATGAATGATAAGTATCTATTTCTATTCGAATAGAGTATGTATTAATTATAAAAAGTTGGAGAGGAAAATAGAGAAAAATATGAAAATTGTTACCATTTTTAGTTACACCCGTGTAGAAAAAGTAATAAGATTTTAAAAAGGATCTGATTAATATATCTTAAAATTAATTGGACCCTACTAGGAATAGAACGATTGGACCCTACATGGCTTGTGCTTTAAAAAATAGTGCTTTAGGCCCTGATAGGGAAATATTATCAGGACCCTATGTGAAAGCACTATCGGAGCCTGATCAAAAAATTTTACATTGTCCGCAATTCGGAATTTCATAAATATTTATAGGATATGTAAACCAATATTCTGTAGATATCATACAACATTTAGTGAAGATATTTATATAGATATATTTACTATTATATATTTATTTCTACATTTATTCTATCTTCTAATATAATATATGAATTCGCCATAAAAAAATTAACAGTTTGCGGTTAATTTTTAGAGCTCTAGGGCTCCTTTCGCAAAAAATAGAAGAGATGCGGCTATAACAGTCTTCGAGCTAATGCGCTCTTTGACCGATAAGACGTGATTCGCGAGACCTGTGCCGTGGCCTTATATACTGTCTTACAATTAGATGAATTCTACTTTCGGGTTAGGCATTTTCCCTTTCGTCCACCTTGCGGCGATAACTTGAGTTTCAAAATTAAGGCAACATTAGAAAATCCTTCTAAGGTCCTTGTAGATTAACACTAACAAAATTTTATTTTTTAAAACTGTCGAAAAAATATATATATATTTAAAAGGTTTTTATAATATCCTAATAAGTTTTACTTCTCACTATCTGTAATAATAAACTAAAGCATTATTAAAGGCAAAATTTTCTTGAGGCTCTGATACATATAAAATAGTATTAATGATCTTACTTTAAAAAAGTGCAGTATACTTAAATAATTCTTAAAGGGATCTAATGTATTTAATAGAACCTCAAATTAAACTGTAAATTAAACATCGGAACTATTATATGTCCCTAGTAATATTTTTTAATTATATGTCCTTAGTAATATTTAATGAGGCCCCATATTGATGATGATAGAATATCTTTTTTATGGCATCCTTACAGGATTATCCTTATCAGGGCCAATGGTTTCATGTACTAGCCCTAATAATTTTTATACGGGCAGCATGATATTCATAATGACAATTTAAATATCATTAATTTTTGGATAGAGAATTATTAGAAGACATATGTATACATTATTTTTTTTTTTTTTTTTTACCCCCCCAAAAAAAAAAAAAAATATTAAATTTTTTTTATATAAAAATTTTTTTTTTTTTTTTTTTTTTTTTTAAAAATTTTTTTTTTTTTTTTTTTTTTTTTTTTTAAAATTTTTGTTTTTTTTATAAAAAAATAATAAAATTGCACGTAAGAAAAATTCAAATTTGTGTAAATATGTATACGATATAAGTATAACTATATAGTAGTTATCTCTATAAAAAGAAATTTAAAGTTTTTTTACCAAGACAAAACGTTCTTAATATATAAAACCATATAAAATACATTTGCGCAAGATATCTTTTGGTATGGCAAAAATAATGCAAGAATCGAAAAATATAAAATTTATATCATGTAACAGTAATATAAATACATATAAATATATATATTTATATATTTAGGCGAAAATACGAAACTTAATATACGCTTTGCTTGATAAAATTGAATACAATGAAGTTTCTAATGAACAAGATCATATAAAGAGTTTAAGAATGGAGGCTGCAAAATGGGCATGTAATCTTGGTGGTGGTATTTGTATAGAAGAAGCCCAACATATATTAAATCGACATCTCGATGATCCCGAAAATAACACGTAATTTTTCCTGTATATTCTTAGTTATTTTTTAATTTAATTATTTTGTAGATACATGTGCAATATTTATTACATTATTTGCTCAAAATTTAAATTTATTAGATTATATTATGAAATTATAATTTATTCTAATTAAATCATTTGACCAAAATATAAAATTAATATGTGCAAAACTTTTATAAAAGAATACGTATTTTGTTGAATCTTATAGACTTTTGCCATGGTGGAAAGAATGGACATACTGCCAAGGTTTAAAAAGATTGTATTATTCTATTAGCTTTGAAGCTTCTCCTCTTAGCTATAAATATTCTCCTTGGTGGAAAGTATATCGTCTGGGAAAAGAAAAATTTAAAACTAAATTTTTAAAATATCTGTCTTGCCCTGAGGATTATAAATTTATCATAGAATATTTAAATCTAATAAAAAATGATAGTGCAACATCGATTGTGTTTTTAAAAGATTTTTCCGATAAAGATTATATTAATTATTTTCTTTTTACTATCGCGAAGCATGCATATAATCCTGTAGTATTCGACTTCATATTAAAAAAACTGGAGAACATAAGACCCAGGTAATACAGCTTTCTTTGTAAATATATATCTATCATTCAACAGTTTAAATATGTATTATTAAATTGATTGTTTTATTGTTGTAGACAAATCCCCGAGCATGTAACATTTACTGTTATTATTAATCATGTGTATTCTACGGAACAATTGGAAAAGGTAAAAATTGCACGTATTTATATATGTATATGTATATGTATATAAAATAAATAACCATGATAAATTAAATGGAAGAAACATAAATTTGTTATTTAATATTGCTGTTGAATATCAAAATAATTTATTTTAGATGTACGACTTTCTAACAGATATATTTACTAATGCAACAGAAGTTGAATTAAATGAATATAAGAAAGTATGGTTTTTTGTGAAAGAGAGAAATAGGAAAGTGAAAGTTAATTTTATGAATTGTACTAATATTTCACTTGTATTCGCTTAGTAATCATTAATTTTTTGCTTTTATATGGTATATATTAATATTATGATATCCCAAATTAACAAGCAAAAATTAAATTTAATAATGTCATTTAAGTTAATAATGTAATTTCTTTTATGAAATAAGCATTTTTTATTTCTAATTTCCGAAAATATACTATTTCCATAATATATAATTTTTCGTGAATGATGGAGTGGGAAAGAATGAGCAAGTGAAAGCAAAAAAGGAAGAGAAATTCTTTACTTAGAAACTTTAGTGATTTTAATATAAATCGATTTATATAAATTTTAGAATGAGAATTTATAAGCTTTAGATTTAAATCTTACAATTAGTTAATCAAGATGTTTAACACTTATTTAAATAAATTTAAATATTTTTCAATATGATTGGGAGAGTGTTATGTAATGTGATTCACATACTTTAATATTATACGAGTCATTAGTTTATCAAAATTTAATAATGATGAATAGATTAACACGAATTAATGCAATATCTCTGCGAGATATATCAATTATTATAATGATATTTTCTCTGTGATAGCCTTAACTCGTATAGGTTTCTAATTTTATTTTTAAAATGACTAATTCTAAATTCTATAGATTTTTATTTGTCATTATTTACAAATTATTTGTAAACATTCCTTGCAGACAAAAGAATTGTTAAGTAGAATATAATGCAATACTATGCACATAATATGAAACACATAATAGAACACATAATACAATAAAAGAATGATTTTTGTTTCAGTAATTTTCTCACGATATTTTTTCGCCTATGCTTTCCTATAGAAATTAAGAATGATTTATTTGAATAGAAATCTTGAATTGAAATTTACTCAGTTATTTAGTCGCGGAAGGAAATATATTCCATGTATAATAATTTATTTTTAAAAAAATTAATTATTTCTGAAACTGATACACTATTATCCACATTTGGCTCTCTCCTAAGAATTCGAAAAATTTATATTCATATTTCACATTTAAAGCTTTACTCATTTTTTTTTAAATTCATTTCATTTTGTTCGATTGCTGAATTTTTGATGAAGATACGACATCTATATAAAAATCGACATTAATTGATTAAAAATGTTTACAACCGTATAAACCAGTTTTTTTTCGGGATAACTAAAATTTAGACTCTAAGAAAAAAAGTTATTTTTATAATGTATAATTATTATTTATTCTTATTATATATTTAAGATTACAGTGTATGTATATAATATATATATATATATATATATATATATATATATTAATATAATTATATCTATACTCATACACAAGATCATATTTAATATAATATTTATTGATAATTGATTATTGGCTATTCTCACTTATATTTAATATCGATATAATCTGTTTTAGATAAGCAAACTAGCAGAACGTATGGCAACATATTTACCAATATATACCAATATATACCAATATATTTTAAATATTCAAATCAAGATACAAAGGCGCATTTTCGAAATCAAATGTCAACAGGATTATTTTCAGAATTTTATAAAATATGAATAATCCATTTAATGAAAGTAACAATTATGATGCAAACACATCTATATATCTTTCTTACAAATAGCTTTTTATAATGTTTATAGTTATCGATTTATTATTTATACTTATGTGCGTTAATAATATATAATCAAATGTATGTGCATTTACAAGGTTAATTTACCCGCAATTCACTGATGTTTTTATTTCCTTATAACATGAAATAAAGCAAAGTGTTAATTATATTCATAATAATATATAAATAATTACAATTAAATTATTTTTTATTATAATTGAATATATAATTAAATTAAGTGTAAATTATGTTCATAATTATAATATATAAATAATTATAATTCAATTGTGTTATATTATATGAATAATTTTAATTATATTAAATGAGAAAGTATCTGCAATATATTTAACATTATATTATTAATGTACTAAAAATGTATTATTTAATTCAAATTGTATTCTGATTTATTTTTTAAATTGTATTTGATTTGTTCTATATTGTGTTTATTTGTAACTTTATATGTTAATATTTATTAATTATATCTTGAATCAAATTTTTTTCTAGGTATATAGATATAATAATGCATATTAATATTTAAATAACATCTAAAATTAAAAATTTATAAAACATATTACAATACTTTAATATTTATATATATATATAATAATAATATATATATATATATATATAAATAAAGTGTTGTTATAATTTATAGTATTATATTTAAATAATATAATAATATGTATTATTAATATTTTAAATATATATTATTAATTATTTAAAACTTATAATGTTTGTAAATTTTATATAATTTTTGATTTTTATAATATACCACAATGCACACAATTAATTTGCGCTTACTATATAAAAGCAAATAGCGATAGTTTTAAAAACAAATTATATAATTATGAACCATTTTTTTCTATAATTTATGACAATATGGCGATACATGATAATGTTTTATAATGATAGAAATTATCAAATTTAATTCACTTGATGTCATATAAAAGTCACAGCTTTCTATTAGAGTGATATATGTATATTCGTGAACCGCTAATAGAGTATATGGCTATATACTATCCGATTTCAATCCGAGTCCAATTTACGGATATTTGTTTAAAAAACGGCGTTAATTATAAACTTATTTAATAAGTTTTTCTTTTCTGAAGCATCATAAAATATAGATACTTAAATTATTTGTCATCAAGGAATATTATATGTTTGTTAGTTCTCTTCGGTATAAGTTTAATTCTACATATATCGTATAGCAGTGTCATTTATATAGTAGTATTGTATCTAAATCAATAAAATTAAAGATAAAAAATGGTGACATGACGACTTAAGTAACAGATTGTTAACACATACTGTTGTGAAAAGTTTGGGAAATCATGTATAGTAATACGTGTAAACAATTATGCAATTTAAAATATTAAGTTAAAATATTAAGTTTAAAATATTAATCTATTTAGAAGACAAAGAAATTGATTGGGCGTAATAATTTTGCGATCAATTATTTTAGATTTTATGTTTTATGAAAAATAGGTAAGAGTAAAATATTGGTTTTGTATGTATGACCATATCTTTTATTCGTTTGAACAGCATGACATTATAATATAGTCAAGTAATTATGTTGTTGTCACATTTTCATCAAAGTAGGACTGCAAAAATCTATATAATAATAGATAAAATATATGTTCGAGCTATGATTTATATTCTCTCTATATTGTAATGTTATAACTATAGCTGCAAAAAATTGGATTTTTTGTTTTGATGATTGCATTATATCGTGAAATATATATGTAGATATATTCTAGTTAATAAATTTTCACATAAATGTGCTATTTAAATAACTTTTATAAAGTTATATTTACAGTAGTTATTTTTACAATAAAATTTAAATGAAGAAAATGCAAATTATAAAATCATAATTGGAATTTCATTCATATAGGACAATTTTTAAAGGCATTATTCACAAATATTTTTTATTATTATAATTTTTTATTAATTTTATTATACACATATCCTGTGTACAAATTTAAAAATCCAAAAAACCCGAATAAAGTAGCGTGTCAAATGGAATCAGGCATGATCAATACATATACACAAGGAACAAAACTCATCGATATGTTAAAATTTATCTCGTGCTCATCTCCGCGATAACAAAAACCTTCGGTCCACCTATTAGATTTCCAAGGACGAATCCATGATCTTGTGAAAGCTGGTATGATTCTAGAAGAAATTATTTTCGACCCTTATCTCTCGCGGTACCGGCGACCTAATAAATGTCAATGAAAAAAAGATTGTCCGCAAGGCAAAGATCAATTAGATAAATATTGGAACGTTATATAATATATAACTTGAATAATTAATAACTGAATCAATACGTATTTTTTTGCCTCGCTATGATATTTGTAAACTTTCCTTATTTAGCGGCGAAAAGAAAAAGAATTCATTTGTTTGCTAAAGATAACGATAGAATATAAAGATGTTTCAAACGCGCGTGATAAAAAAATGTAAAATAGAGAACGGAGAAAAGCACTCTTCTGTAAGAACACACTATATTATCAAATTCAAGAGATAAGCTCTGAAGAATTTGATGATCGTATATAAAACATAATTAATAATTTTTTCAAGAGATCTTATATTGATGAATAAAAGAAATTTTCTAAGCAAAATTATCTTAATTCTTTCCTATTTTGGAATTTTCCGTTCAAATATTGGAGTGGAGAGAAAAAATGCAGAGCAAATTAGTAATGTAATTGGTTCTAATAAGTGTCATTATTTAAGAACGAGCAATTATGCTTAAAATACTTCTAATATTAAATATATATATATAAAGCAAAAAAGCATTTCTTCATATAAAAAGCTGTATCTTGTGAATATACATGCGTCGCAAATGTTTGCTAGCAGAAATATATGTGCGATTCATAGGCTGCGAAGGCATGAAAGTGAAAGTCCGGTACTACTCTCTTCATGTTTTACAAACACTAGATCCAATTTTTGTTCCATGATACGATATGGCATCTATAACGTCGTATACATTTGCATCATCTCATCTCTTTCTTCATTGAAGCCCACTTATGCGGCGGATCATGTTATCATATGAGTAACCTGCATTCAACACAGATAACATGATATATTCCTGTAGCTAGGTAACTAGGTCAAGTTCATCCCGAAGACAAGATAATAGAGTAGACACACGGAAGTCTTACTTCACGATTACAATGCTGAAAAGTTATGTAATATTTCCGCTGCATTTATTGAGAGTTACTGATATTTATTGCTTTTAATTAGAATTTTTTGTTGGTATAATTTTATTAATAAATCTAGTAAATATATTCACCTTTATACATGCTTCCCACCACTAATGATTTTGATCTTGAAATATGTTTTCAAGATCATGTCCCTGAGTAATATGCAAAATAAAATGCGTTTTTTAATTTCTTAGGTTTTAATTATACTGAATAGGATTTTAATTGCCCTGCAATAATACTAGATGCGTTTGTATTATAAGAATATTTCATGCATGATTACAGATTTTCTTATCGCTCTGCAAATCCGAGATATTTAAATTGTACTATTAATTATGCAAATGAGAGAAAAATATGTTTTAATACGTAGATTAATATATTGTTGATATTATAAAAATAAATTGAATTCTGAATCATTAATATAGTAACTCAATAACTATAAACATATATTTTAATATTTATTTATTTTTCTTAACATCTCTTAAGTTTTTTATTTATTATATTAATAATGTATATCAAAATGTAGTATATTAGCATTGCATTAATTATTATTTGTTAATACACATAAATTAATATGTATATTGATATGTATTTTATATATATATATATGATTTAATAGTGGATAATATTACAGTATATATATACATTATAATTTTAATACAATGTAAAATAATTACGAATGTTGTACATAATAAAATATTATATGTGTAATTAATATTATAAAATACTGTACATATAATTAATATTTAAATATATTTGTATATAAATATTAACAAATTGGTGCGTTATATTAACATATGTTATGAATATTAAATCCTATAAAAAGTATCTTTTATGAATGTGTTTTATTAATGTACTATTAATATTTTTAATTTAATAATAAATGATATGGCATAATTCTTAGAGCACGCTATCTCTATAACATTTTTGTCCCACATTATAAAAAAACTTTTCTTAATTTTAATTTAAAAATCTGCTTCTGTTATGAGAAAAGACACGATTATTGATTTGATCGATTTGAGAGATTTTCCGTTGTTTTATTTATATATTCCTCATATAAATTTGAAAGAGTGAACCAAAAAATAATAGTTATTAATTTTATTTTCTTATATACGATACTGCAATATTATACTCTAGTGTTAATAAGTTACGTTTTTTCATAAACTTGCTTAAATACAATTTACCGATACAAACTCGTAATAATATAGTTAATAAAATTTTATTTGAATGTATATTGTAAATTATAAAAATTCTCAAATTTTTGGTAAAGGAATACTATTTTCACATAGTATAAATAATTCAAATATATATATTTCTAGATATTTTCATATTCTACGGTAACTCTTTTGCTTTAGACTTTAGATCAACGCGAAATAGATGGGTCTGCCTTCCTACACTCGATCGCTTGTACGAATTTGGAGTAGAACGGCACCGTGCTTTGCTATTACATATCGTTTCTCGATCGAAACGTCTGTTAACGACCTCAGAAGTTGTGTGTTTACATAAGACATACACCTTTATATTATTGACAAGTGTTGTTAGTTTTTGGAAGTTTCTCGAAATAACAAGAAATCATAAGTGCGCATATAAATTTTTCATGTTACAATTATAGTGGATAAAACATTAATTTATTGCAGCTAATTATTATAACAAAACATACACTTGCATAGAATTTGTGGTACATCTGAATATATAAAGTAAGTTATTTAAAATTAAGTTTATTTCTATATATTTGTCTTAATTCCTTCTTTTCGACTAAATCATGATAGAGACAGTGTTGTGTTTTGTCCGTTTGTACTTTCTAACAAAAATATATTTTTACAGATATCTAAGATAAAAGTAGTATCATGTTTCTTAAACTATTGTTAAGTAGCAGTTTAACAATTATCATCGCGGCGAATTTTTTGACCGACGTTCCGATAATTAAAATGTCTCAAAAAACATTAAAAATGTACCCGGATTATATATTTCCGTAACAATATGATATCATCATTACACACATCGAAAGAAACATTCTTGTCAGCAACTGCAGCATATATATAAAGATTTTATTTCCAAAGTCAAGCATAATAATGTATTCACCCGTAAAATATAATATAACCGTGTTTTATCATCTACTATATAATTCTACAAATGGTAATGGAAAACAGATCCCTTATAAACCGATAAAATCTTTTTATGATAATAAGACGAATAGTGTCGAATATATGTTCACGAATGATCTATCGCCGGATTATTACATCATAAACTTAGTTACTAATATAACTGAAGATACAGGCTTAAAAAACTTTTATAAAAGAGATAAACGACAATGGTAAGTAAATATATAGTAATTTCACAAGGTGTTTATCAAAAAATTCTGGTACAGCATTTTATTTATCAAAAAGTATTTTCTAAGAAAAGACATTTTATATAAACATTTTATATAAACATGTGCGTATCTGAAAAGTTTTCATTCCTAATTATGTGTCTTTTAACATCTTAGTAACAAA
>JAPIVC010000925.1:0-25947 GCA_030586385.1 Camponotus fellah
CGTCTGCGGGGGGACTTTAATACTCCGATAAGACCTATTTTTTTTTAATTAATAAATTAGATACGTAGATGAGTGCGGCGATCTGGGCGAGTGTGCAATACCGAAATTTATATTCCGAGAAGATACCGCAGAAGATTCGAAGGGCCGCCAAAGAAAGAGGATACGAAGAGTGAGACCGGCTCCATTAACTAAGGTCACGTATCGGGATCCCACGCCGCCGCGAGTCAGTATCTGCCGAAAATTAATCACACCTATTTTCAGAATAACGTCAGCGGGAAAATCCGGACGGCAAAACGACAGATAATCGCCAGGCTGCAGACTGGGAGAAGGAACTACTGTGGACAGACGAGGCCTGGCCAGCCTGTCGCGTTCCTGTGGACCTGTCTCGACTGAAAGTTACCGTCATCCTCCGGATTCCACACCCCTGCAAAGGAGCAACCCGCCGTCACAATCCCGGAATTCTGAAGGGGCGGAGATATCGACCCCTTCTAGGAAAGATCGACAGAATGCGCGGAAAATCGGCGCGGGACGAACTCCAAGAGCCAGTAATTTCCGAGTCACTGTACGGTGAACCTTGAGAGAGTGAGACCAAAGACCAATGTCAGAGATTTGGTACCGAAGACTCTACCGCAGCAGCCGACTCAGTGTAAGCCGCCGGGTAGCCGTACGACTTTTTTCCCGGGAAACGCTGGTGTCGAACTTTGCTAGATACCGTTACAAGGCGACGGTATTCGCGTGTCGATTTATCAGGTAAGCCTGTGTGCTTTTGGTGTGGTGGGTAGTTGCCAGACGCCGGCTGATCCAGGGGTCGCCGGGTCGTCCCTTCGGGAAGGTCCTCCGACGGTCGTCTTACGTCTCGTCTCGTTTTATATCGTATCGTATCGTCTCGTACCGTTTTCGTTCCGTCCTACCGTAATATCGTTAACGTCTCGTATCGAATTTTGAATCGTGCGTAGTGACGAAAGTTAGACATTCCGTATCGCGTTTTAGTTACCGGGATTTGGCGTGAGCATTCTTCGCGAGCAAGGATACCGTATACGCGAAATCTGCTCTGCAAGAATTGCATAGATCGCTGAAATCTCAGTTGAATTTTGTGACCGTTAAAGTTCGTTTGTGGTATCTCGTTTGAGAGTCAAGGTTGTTGTTGTTGAGTGCGAAAGGTCGCGTGAAGATACCGTTAAAGATTGTGAGACAATATCAGTGCTCGTGTACTTGAAATTACCGTTAATAATAATATTTGTTATATTCTCGAATTTATTGCCGTAACGTATCGCGGACTTTATGAGAATTTCCGTTCGATTTATATCGAAATATCGCGAAGGCTCATGCCTAAATGTATTATATATTATTCGCTTAGTATATCCTATTCGAGATCAATTATTTTCCCGTGATCTATACCGCTAATTACCGCTAATTTTTGGAGAATAACTCGCTTTGTCTTGAGATATTTTAGTGAGGCTCGCGCCTCCGAGTGCGTTCCGAAAGCTGCCGTGTACTCGCGCCGAGTGTTATCGTTTATTCCGTCACTCATTGTCGTAGATTTTACTTATCTGAAGATTTATATCCGTTCCGTCGTCTCATCATTGTACTATTCTCGCGTTATTATATCGATCGTTTCGTTACAAATATATGTGACCTTCGTGTCATACGTTATAAATTAATATATCGTTCTTTCCTTTTGAATTTATATATATTACCGTTTCTCATTTATATAGAGGCGCCTTTGTTCACTATCGTTCATTCTTTCTTTTTTTATTATTATCTTTGTTACTTTTTTTCCTGTATTATACTTGTTCAATATATTCTAACTAATTATAAGATAAATTGAGTGTCGATTATTTCTCTCTCCCGGAAGTCCTCTCGCCCGTTCTCTCTCTCGTTCACAACGAACCCTGCCCCTCTGCCATATACTGAGCTCTGGGTTACCGAAAATCTTGTCCGTTACCGTATCGTTACCGTGGCGCGGAAGACCGCGCCTGGCGCTAACTTTACTCTCCTACGGGGAGGTTCATAAGATACCATTACGCTACTGCAATTCCGAGATACCGCTTAAGGAATTATTAAATTCCCGTATCGGCCAAAAACTTGCACGCTACCTCTCGGGATCGGCGTTCTCGGGCAACGCAGCGGCGTGGCAATATACATACTACGCACACATACTTAGGCATATCTACAACTGCTAAGTATTTTCTTTCCTTATTTTTTTTATATAATATATATATATCTTTTAATTTAATGTAGAATTTAATTATTTAACCCGTTCTCTTCCCTAAACCCTGAGATCGCACTAGGTCTATCCCCAAGTAACAAGGATTAAATTCCTTTACCGAAAAGGGACCACCGAACGAATAGGTATAAAAAACGCAGAGTTAAAGACTCGGTCGCTGACCTGTGTTAGGCCCTTCACATTGGTTGACCAGGTCTTTACGCCCGAAGAAAATGTATCACGGCTAAGTAAGTTACGTTCTTCCACTGCGGCCATCTTTCAAGGGTCTGGACGTAACATCAAGAAAAAAAAAATTTTTTTTAATTTTATTAATGTCATTGAATAGAGCCATTTTTGTCATAAAACATTTTTTATGTTCCGATATATATCGGAAAAGCTGATAAACCGCTCTATCTATGAGGGATGGTTTCACCCCTTAGAATCGTTTTTGGGCCCCAACTGAAAATTTCTAAATTCATCTTTACCCCCTCTACATATGTGGAAAGTTTCATTAAGATCAGAATTTTCGGGTTCGCGAGGTTCCCTTGTAAGTTACTCTCAACTGTCCGACTCGCGTATAGATACACGGAGTGCCGCGTGAATGCTTTGAGTGAACTTGGCGCGAGGCACTATCGTGTCTTTTGATTTATTTATTTATTTTCTATTTAAAAATATCGCTATTTGCTTATATTTATAGTAGGTGCAAATTAATTTGTGTGCATTAATGCGTGCATGTGTAAATATTTACACGAATGCGCGCGAGTATACATTATATTTCTTTAAATATGTAAGAAGTATAGAGAAATAAACATGTAAATGTATGAGAAAATTGTGGTGGCCATGCAGTTTATTATAAAAATCAAAAATTATATAAAATTTACAAAACATTATGAGTTTCAAACAATTAATAATATATATTTAAAATATTAATAATACATATTAAATTTATAACAACAATTTATTATATATATATATATATATGTATATATATGTAGTTGATATTAAAATATATAAAAATATTAAAGAATTGTAATATGTTTTATAAATTTTTAATTTTAGATATTATTAATTAAATATCAATATGCATTATTATATCTATATTATACCTATAATAAAAATTTGATTCAAGATAATATAATTAATAAATATTAACATGTAAAGTTGCAAATGTAAAACAAATCAAATACAGTTTAAAAAATAAATTAGAATACAATTTACTATAAATCAGATAATATGTTTTTAGTACATTAATAATATAATGTTAAATATATTGCAAATATTGCTTTCTCATTTAATATAATTAAAATTATTTGCAATATATTTAACATTATATATTTAAAATTATTCATATAATATAACATAATAGAATTATAATTATTTATATATTATAATTCAATTATATATTATAATTATGAACATAATTTACACTTAATTTAATTATATATTTAATTATAATATAAAATAATTTAATTATAATTATTTATATATTATTATGAATATAATTTACACTTTGCTTTATTTCATGTTAATAAGGAAATAAAGACATCAGTGAATTGCATGCTAAAAAATAAATCCTTGTAAATGCACGTGTATTTAATTATATATTATTAACGCACATAAGCATAAATAATAAATCGAAAATTATAAACTTTATAAAAAGCTATTTGTAACAAAGATATATAGATGTATTCGTGTTACAATTCCAATTATTTTAAACGGTTATTGTTGATATTTGCAAGGTTTGGAAGTAACGCATTAGTTATAACTATAACGTCATTACCGTTATTTTTTCTCGGTAATGATCGTTATTTTTTTTTGTGTTTAATAAGAATAAACGGGAAATGGTACCTTAATGGTACTTTTTTACGTGTAGGTGACGGTAGCTTACTTTTCTTACGTGTAGGTAACGGTAACTTACTTTTCTTAAATAACGTTTCCAACTTTGGATATTTGACAAAATTTTGAAAGTAATTCTGTTGACTTTTGATTTCGAAAATGCGCATTTGTATCTTGCTTTTAATATTTGAAATATATTGCATCTTGCTTTCAATATTTGAAATTTGTTGCATACATCTGGAATCTTCTGCTAATTCTGTTAATTTGCTTGTCTAAAACAGATTATATCGGTATTAAGTATTAGTGTAAATAGCCAATAATTATTAATAAATATTATAATAAATATTATCTTGTATATATATATATTTATAATATTAATACATTTAATACATATATATAATACATATAATAATAATAATAATAATCTTAAATATAATAGGAATAAATAATAATTATTATGAAAATTTGCTAAAGTGAGAATAAAATCATTCTTCCACTGTACTATATGTTCTATTATATTATGTGCATTGTGTTGCACTATATTTTACTTAACAATCCTTTTGTTTCCAAGGAATGCTTATAAATAATACTTTGCAAGTAATTTTCAACAAATAAAAATCAAAATTTAGAATTAGAGAATTTAAATATAAAATTTGAAATTTATATGAGCTGTAGCTGTCACAGAGATGATATCATTATAATATTATAATATCAAAACTGTTATATCTATAGCAAGTGCATTAATTCTTCTTAATTTATCCAACTTTATTAAATTTTTTTTTCATAAACAAATCGCTCGTGTAATATTAAAATATGTGAATCACATTACGTAATACTTTCTCAATCATATTGAAAAACATTTAAATTTATTTAACTAAGAGCTAAACATCTAGATTAACTAAGATTTAAATACATATATATAAGCTGAAGCTTGTAAATTTTCTCTTTTTAAAATTTATATAAATCTATTTTCACTAAAATTTCCAAATAAAGAAATTCTCTTTCTCTTTTGCTTTTGCTTTCTAGCACACTCTTCTCCACTTTCTGATTCATGATTCATGATTCTGATTAAAAATTACATTTTTCCAAAATAATATATTTTCGAAAATTAGAAATAGAACTATGCTTATTTTATAAAAAAAATTAAATGAGATTAATTTTTTCTTACTTTGGGATACTGTAACATTAATACATTCTGTATGAAAACAAAAAAATCAATGATTAATAAATGAAATATTAGTATGATATTCATAAAATTTACCTTTACCTTCGTATTTCTTTCTTCCACAGAAAACCATAACTTTTTACATTTATTTAGTTCAGCTTGCGCTACATTAATAAATTTATTTTCTAGGAAGTTTTTTATCTAAAACAGATTATTTTGATGATATTAAACAGCAATATTTGATGTCGCATCATGATTATTTATTTTACAACAACACACACACACACACACACACACACACACACACATATATATATATATATACATAAGCACATGCAATTTTTACCTTTTGGAGTTGATTTGTGGAATACACGTGATTAATAATTACAATAAATGTTGCATACTCGCTGACTTGTCTATAACAGAAAAATAATAAATTTATTGATACATAGATTGTTGAATGATAGATATATATTTACGAAGAAAGCTGTATTACCTTGGTCTTATGTTCTCAAGTTTTTCTAATATGAAGTCGAGTACAAAAGGATTCCTTGCATGCTTCGCGATAGTTAAAAGGAAATAATTAATATAATCTTTATCGGAAAAATCTTTTAAAAACGTAATCGATGTTTTTTCTTTTTTTGATTTAAATAGGGTATGATAAATTTTGAATCCTCAGGGCAAGACAGATATTTTAAAAATTTAGTTTTAAAATTTTCTTTTCCCAGACGATATACTTTCCACCAAGAAGAATTTTCATTGCTAAGAGAATAGTTCAATTCTTTTAAACCTTGGCAATATGTCCATTCTTTCCACCATGGCAAAAGTCTATGAGATTCAATAAAAAACAAATTCTGTTATAAAAGTTTTGCATATATTAATCTAATATTTTGATCAAATAATTTAACAAATTATAATTTTATAACATAATCTAATAAAGTTAAATTTTGACCAAATAATGTAATAAATATTGCACATGTATCTACAAACATTTAAATTAATATAATCGGGAATATTATATTATATAAGAAAAATTACGTGTTCTTTTCGGGATCTGCGAGATGTCGATTTAAATTATTCTGGGCTGCTCTTATGCATGGACGATTATCAAGATTACATGCCCATTTCGCAGCCTCCATTCTCAAACTCTTTGTAAGATCGTCTTCATTAGAAACTTCATCGTATTTAAGATCATCAAGCAATTCGTATAGAGAGATTTGTATAGAGATTAAAATTAGCATTTTCCCTAAATATATAAATATATATATATATATATATATATATATATGTGTTACATGTATTTATATTGTTACTTGATATAAATTTTATATTTCTCGATTCTTGCATTATATTTTGCTATATAGAAAGACATCTTGCGTAATTATATTTTACATATTAAGAAGGTTTATATATTAAAACATTCTGTCTTCGTAAACAGCTCTGAATTCTTTTCATATAAAAATATCTATCTTATATAGCTATATTTATATATACGTATTTATACACAAATTTAAATTTTTTGCGTGCACATTCACATACATGCTTAACAAATGTTCATATCACAAAATAAACATACAGAAGTGCATGCATGCATATATTGTAGACATGTAGACATAAATGTAGACATAAATGTAGACATTATATTGTATAATATAATTTATATAATTGTATGTTATATATTTGTATATTAATTTATTAACTCTTTTGTGTATTAAACACACAGACAATTAATATATATGTTTACTACAAACTTTCTATCTTAAAATTAATGATATTTAAATCGTCATTATAAATATTATGCTGTGATTAAAAATGATAATAATTTTCAAATACACTATTCGATACATATTCATACACTATCGAATGTAAATTTACAAATATACTTATCTTTCATGCAAAATGTGTATATTTAAACCTTTTTACCTAATCAAATTTTTTCTAGCTACATGTATTTTATTGTATGTATCTTTTTGGGAAGCAATTATTGTTATAAATGCACACAATATTAATATGTGCAATAAGTAATATGATTTTAGTATGTTGAAGACATCACTATTGACATTGTTTATAATATGTGTTATTACCTTGATATTATTACCTTGATCTTATATATTTCTTCCTGAAATAGAAAGATATTGGACAGATATTCTAAAGCTTTGAACATAGGATACCATGCCACGTAGTCTGTTTCTCGTGATAGATATTTCGTAATATTCCAGAATACAGTGGAATTAAGTTGGTTTGTTATCATTAAGTGGAAAGCGTCATCGATAATTTGGGCACGATTCAAAACATGTATTTTTATATAATTTTTAGAATTTAGATAACTTGTAATTCTTCTCCAGCTTTCGATATCGTAATTGACTCGAAAATATCCTGCCGAAAATAAATAAATTGTATACATTTATATATAATTCTTTCAAAGGGTTTATCAGTGCAAGTATCTGTTTATACTTTTGTACTTATAATTTTGTACATTAATAGAGATAAAAAATGTATCAAAATGGAAATGCAATTTGTATATTGTATTAGATATAAAATCATTTTGCATGAAAATTGAATATTTCTAATAATTGTACGTATGTATGTAAGTATGTATAATGTATGTATGTATATGTAATGTATAATAAATGTAATGTATATAATACATAGTATAATGAATAATATTTTTAATAATGTAAATCTTTCTTTCCAATGTGTATGTGTGATAAACACTATAAAATGTAATAAATTTATTGCAAACTTACCAACTTGTTCTACATTATATATTAAAGAATCATTCCACTTCATACTATACGACATAGGTTTATAATATTTACTGTATATCATTGCTTTTAACTGTCTGATAGTAGGCTGATTATAATCTCCATTAATTCCACTGGTTATAACTTCTACAAATTTCACTAACCTAACATCACAATATTTTTGTTTTGGTAGAGACTTAATTAGCTGCATTATATCTAAATTGTCTGTAGACATTTGAATGGACGAAAGGTTCTGCATAACTTCACCAAAATAGTTAAAAGTTGGCTTGCTAAAATTATAAAATTTATGCAAAATTTATTGATGTATTAACGAAAGATATTATAAACAAATATATATATGTATGTATATATATATATATACATATATATATATATATATATAGTAATATTAAATTCTTGAATGTCGCCAGTAGATAAAATAAGATAACGTAATTTAAATCGATCACACTGGCACTTTATTGGTTGATAGAAAATCACGACGTTTCGACCATTGGTTTTGGTCCTTTTCAAGTGAACTACAAAGGTTTACAATATTATAAAAACAATATGAAGTGAATAAAAAAGGGAAAAAAAAGGAAAAAAATTAATATATACGTACAAAATCTTAGTTAACCAATAAGTAATGAGAAAAGAGAAATCACTTGTCAAGATTGTCAAGTTAGCCTACCGCTCACAAACAAGGAGAGAGACTAAACAGCTTTTATTAGTTTATCATAAATACTGTTCAGACTCTCAGTGTCCTTCTGCAAGTTAATCGTGTTGTCAAACTTTTTTATAAAAAACATTTCAGCAATTTCTCTCTTTCTCACGTGTCTTTCCTTGTGTAAAATAATCGGTATTGACCAATCGAAGTTATGGTTGAATTCTAATTTATGTTTACTAATCACAGATAGATTGCTTTCGTGCAATTTTATATAGTTAAAATGTTCTTTGACACGAGTGCCTAAATGTCTTTTCGTTTGGCCTATATATGAATTATTACAATTTTTGCAGTCTAATTTATATACGACTTCGGTCCTGTTGTTAGTAGGCAATCTATCTTTCCGCGTTTAATCAAAACGTTAAGTTTTTTCGGTACATTATAGACGATATTAAGACCTATATTATTACGATTTTATTAAGACGTGGCTAATCTCATCACTAAAGCCATCCACAAACGGTAAAGAAATATAACGAGGTATAGCCGCATTATCACTCTCAGAATTTGTATTTTCATTATCACGATGTTTTAAAAAACCAAGTCTTCTTTTAACGTAACGGTTAATAATTTGATCTGGAAAACAATTGTTGGAAAGAATCTGTTTGACAATGTCGATATTCTTAAAATGAAATCGAACGTCTGATAATAAAATAGCGCGATCAACAAGATTATAAATTGTGTTCATTTTATATTTAAACGGATGCTTGGAATGAAAATTAATGTATCTGTTAGAACAAGTAGGTTTTCTGTACCAATCGGTCAAAAGCCGACCGTCAGAACGAATAACCATGGTATGCAAAAATCAGACTCAGTCTCGTATGTAAATGTCAAACGTTGATGATAAGCATTAAAAGTCGATACAATCTCGTCAATCTTTGAGCGTGGAACAATAGTAAAAATGTCATCAACATATCTATAATACACCGAAACGTTAAAACTTAACTGACTCAAACAATGTGTTTCCAAATCATCCATAACGATGTCAGCAAAAATAGGAGACAGGGGGGACCCCATAGGACTACCGAAAATCTGTTCATAAAACTGTCCATTAAACGAAAAACTAGTGGAATCCAAAACAGTTTCTATAGCGTACAAAAACTGAGATAAATTAAATTTGGTGTTAGAAGCAATGTAATTCCAACGTTTAGTGACAGCATTCAACACCAAATTTTTAGGAATATTAGTAAATAATGCGGCCACATCCAGCGAAATCATTACATCGTCATCATTAATATATTTATCTTTCAAAATCTTAGCAAAGGTCCAACCATCCTTAATATGAGATTTAGGTTCCAAAATCGAAATCTGTAGTATATCGTGGATGTATTGCGCGACATTGTATAAAGGATTACCTAGTGATGATACAATAATCCGCAGTGGAAAACCCGTTTTGTGAATCTTAGGCAAACCGTAACAGCGTGGCAAGTTACCATTAGTGGAATTTAATTTTTTATATATAGATTCATTGATTAAATCGTTACTTCGCCAAGATTTATAATGGCATTAATTTTATTAGTTATTTTCCTGATCGGATCCCTATTCAATTTTTTATAAGTGGATTGATCATTTAAAAGAGCTTCCATTTTATTAACATAATCAATTTTGTCCATAACAACAGTGACCTGACCCTTATCAGCTCTGGTGACAAACAAATCATCATTCTCACGCAAAAACCGTCTGCAGAGAGAAAATCCTCTAAGAATGTATCTATCTACAAAATTAATATGTTTGCTCTCACAAAGAAACCTTTGGAGAGAATTAGCGACCGAAATTCTGGTCATTTCGACGACTTCACGGAGGATATGGTTATAATTAATTTCAAAGTTCTTTAAAGTTCCAAGAACGACACCCACGCGGTCATTCTTACAAGATTGAAGTACCGGTAATCCAAAATTGTCACCAAGACTCAAAAGTTCAGAAACACTGTCAGTAATATTCTTACTACTAATGTTAACCAGCCACCGCGTTTTGTCATTATTGCTGAAAGGATTCAAAACTGAGTTATTATTAACGGTCAAATTATTAAATTTTTTATTTAAATTAGCTTTCATTCTGTTGTTAATTCTTACGAATTTCGATTCGTTAAACTTAAAAAACCTGAGTAATAAATCTCGTGGTAAACTTTCACTGAGTTTTCTTTCGATCCTTTCAACATTAGCACGTAAATAATTAAGGTTAAAATTAAGGTCTTTGATTTCTAAATTCAATATCTCAGTTTTTGTACGCTATAGAAACTGTTTTGGATTCTACTAGTTTTTCGTTTAATGGACAGTTTTATGAACAGATTTTCGGTAGTCCTGTGGGGTCCCCCTGTCTCCTATTTTGGCTGACATCGTTATGAATGATTTGGAAACACATTGTTTGAGTCAGTTAAGTTTCGGTGTATTATAGATATGTTGATGACATTTTTACTATTGTTCCACGCTCAAAGATTGACGAGATTGTATCGACTTTTAATGCTTATCATCAACTTTTGATATTTACATACGAGACTGAGTCTGATTTTTGTATTAGTTTTTTAGATACCATGGTTATTCGTTCTGATGGTCGGCTTTTGACCGATTGGTACAGAAAACCTACTTGTTCTAACAGATACATTAATTTTCATTCCAAGCATCCGTTTAAATATAAAATGAACACAATTTATAATCTTGTTGATCGCGCTATTTTATTATCAGATGTTCGATTTCATTTTAAGAATATCGACATTGTCAAACAGATTCTTTCCAACAATTGTTTTCCAGATCAAATTATTAACCGTTACGTTAAAAGAAGACTTGATTTTTAAAACATCGTGACAATGAAAATACAAATTCTGAAAGTGATAATGCGGCTACACCTCGTTATATTTCTTTACCGTTTGTGGATGGCTTTAGTGATGAGATTAGCCACGTCTTAATAAAATCGTAATAATATAGGTCTTAATATCGTCTATAATGTACCGAAAAACTTAACGTTTTGATTAAACGCGGAAAAGATAGATTGCCTACTAACAACAGGACCGAAGTCGTATATAAATTAGACTGCAAAAATTGTAATAATTCATATATAGGCCAAACGAAAAGACATTTAGGCATTCGTGTCAAAGAACATTTTAACAATATAAAATTGCACGAAAGCAATCTATCTGTGATTAGTAAACATAAATTAGAATTCAACCATAACTTCGATTGGTCAATACCGATTATTTTACACAACGAAAGACACGTGAGAAAGAGAGAAATTGTTGAAATGTTTTTTATAAAAAGTTTGACAACACGTTTGATTAACTTGCAGAAGGACACTGAGAGTCTGAACAGTATTTATGATAAACTAATGAAAGCTGTTTAGTCTCTCTCCTTGTTTGTGAGCGGTAGGCTGACTTGACGATCTTGACAAGTGATTTCTCTTTTCTCATTACTTATTGGTTAACTAAGATTTTGTACGTATATATTAATTTTTTCCTTTTTTTTCCCTTTTTTATTCACTTCATATTGTTTTTATAATATTGTAAACTTTTGTAGTTCACTTGAAAAGGACCAAAACCAATGGTCGAAACGTCGTGATTTTCTATCAACCAATAAAGTGCCAGTGTGATCGATTTAAATTACGTTATCTTATATATATATATGTATTTATATATGTATATATATATATATACAGGATGAACCAATAACTCTGTCCACCTGGAATATCTCTGTTATTTTTAGAGATACGCAAATATTGTTGGTATAAAAGTACCGTATTTTATACGATACCAGGAGGGCCGTAATATGCTACTAATAATTTTTTTGTAGGTGGAGATGCTTCAGAGATTTCAAGATCATCTCCAATTTTTTAAATAAAACCCTCCACTTTTTATCTATTCTTATAGCTTATCTTGAGAGCTTCCCAAAACACTATAATAAAGTATTTCTTCATTGAATACTTTTTGAGTTATGAGAGTTAAAATTACTTCTTAATAATAAAATCATTTCTTAATTTTCCATAAATCGTAAAATATCTGGTAAAATATTCATTTTTCGATTATCTTACCTTAATGCTTTTATATACAAAATAATAAGAGGAATCAATTGATGTAAAAACATACAGTTGTTTTTAAGAAAAAATATGAAATTGTTAATTTCAAATTATATACTTTCTTTAAAAAACAACTATTTCTTCTTTACCAATTGATTTCTCTCATTATTTTGTATATAAAAGTATTAAGGTAAGGTAATAAAAAATGAATATTTTACTAGATATTTTATGTAAAATTAAGAAATTATTTCAAGCCTCATAACTCGAAAAGTACTCAAATACTTTATTATAGTGTTTTGGAAAGAGAGATAAGCTATAAGAATAGGTAATTAAAAAGGGGAGGTTTCATTTAAAGAAATGAAGATGGCCTTAAAATCTCTGAAGCGTCTCCACCTACAAAAAAATTATTAGTACCATATTACGGTCCTCTTGGTACCGTACAACTTTTATTAGTACAAAATTTTTGTATCTCTAAAAATAACGGATATATTCCAGATAGACAGAGTTATTGGTCCACCCTGTGTATATAAATATTTATATATATAATTATCACAATATAAAATTGTTAAGTATATTTTATGTTTAATTTAATTAAATATATAATTACTTACGTAATTAATCATATGATTTATAGTTTTTATATAAATTTGATGCTACAGTTTAAATTATAATTTGAAAGGAATGACCAAACTTGATTACTTTTAAAAGATTAAAAGTGTATATGTAAATTAACAATATTTCTTGAATATTTAATGACATTGAAAATAAAAAGAATTGTAAATGTTAATAATAATGATAATAAAGTATAAAAGAAATGATATAAGTTTAAATAAAAATAAAATAAATTTAATTTAATTTAAATAAAAATAGTAATTATAGTATGGTGTATTACTTACTTGTCCTTTACATATATACGGATACTCTGCCAAAATATCTCTTCAGTAATTATTTTTTGTAATGTACGCAATATACTGAATACTATAATTATATAATTTACATCAGAATATGAATAAGATAATAGTTATATTAAATAATAATTAATAATTATGGTAAAAGTGCATAAAATGTTACATCATCAATTTTATCATCATTTGAATATGTTATAAAGAATTTTATCATCATTTGAATATGTTATAAAGGAAGTTATCCTGAGTAATTCCACGCAAAAAAGTAAACGAGAGGCGATATTGGTTTAAAAGATATAACAAGTTAAAATTGGACAATTTTAATACTTTTCTTAAGCAAACTTAAACACATTAATTTGCAATTGACAATTACATATTTTTTTCTTAAAACCAACTGTGTTTTTTCTTTACACCAATTGATTCGTCTCATTATTTAATACATAAAATTATTAAAGTAAGATAATAGAAAAATAAATATTTTATTAGATATTTTATAGCTTATGTAAAATTAAGATATAACTTGAAAAGTACTCAGTGAAAAAATATTATAGCGTTTTGAGAAGCTCTCGAGATAATCTACAAGAATATGTAATAAAAAAATAGAGATTTTCATGTAAAAAAGTATTAATGACTTTGACCTGACTTTGACAAGGTCAAGTTTATATTTTCATCATGTACTCCTTCAAGCTATGCAACTTTCGTTGGAAAAATTTTTTAATAAAATCATTGGTTCGCGAGATAATCGACTAACTGTATCACTTAAAAAGAAACATCATGTATATGTAATATATTTTATATATAATTTTATATACTACATCTTCATGACGTATGTATATATGTGTGCATGTGTATAATGAAGAGATTATATAGGGTGTCAAGAACATTTTTGCAGTCCCGAAGTGTGAAAGTAGATTGGCTCAAATTAAGAAGGAAGGTACTATACTATTTTACGATATTCGCAATAATTAATTAAAGAAAATTAATTAAAGAAGATCGGTCAATGCGCGCAGCTAAAAATGCCGGTGAAAACTCTTCCCCTCCCCAATACTGCTGTTTCTGACACCCCATATATAAAATTAAAATTTTTATCAGTTATTCTATTTGTTTTTAGAGCATTTATTTGCAAAAATTTACTCGTAATCAATTTTTATTTATATTATCATACCTTCAATGTAACTGTAGTGTTCAAAAGAAATATTGAATGATGTATTATAATGATGTATTATATTCAGTATCGAAATGAAGGGATTCTTGTTGAATTTGTACCACAAACAAGTCCATCATCCGGGTACTTGGGAGAGCCTATAGAAAATAATTTAAATGTATTTACATAATTAATATTAGATTTAACACATAATAGCAATATGCATTAGAGCTGTTACTTTCTACGTGTATGTAAAAGATTTCTTATACTCTTATACTCTTAAAATAGAGAATAGATAATTAAAAAATATAAAATATTAACAACAAAAATAATTACTCATCATATAACTTTAAAATTAATATTTTTAGAAATATTAAAATATATTAAAATATATTATATAGCGAAATTATCTTATTACACAATAATTTTTACATGTATACATATATTATATGGAATCTGAATAAATAATTTTTCTTTTTTGTATATAATAATTTAAAGTCGTACAAATGTAACATGGTGACTTTGACACACACAGAAAATAAAAGAAACAAAAAAATGTAAAATTATTTTAAATTGTATTATCTATGTATGTTGCATTTATATGAAAATTAGCATTTTCAAAACTCACTCTTCTTTGTAAATATGGAATCTTTGATTAATATTCTGATTTATGAAAAAAAATAAACGCAATAATGATAAATATTTAACCATACGCAGCCCCAAATGACTTGATTATATATATATATATATATATAATATATATATATATATATATATCATATAGTTATGTACATACTTATGTATATATATACATATATATATACATGCATACATATATATATATATATATATATATCTATATTGTTTGCTAGTGAATAAAGTTTGCGCTAAAGAATGCTTAAAATAACCTGATTGGTGACATATAATCCAAGAAATGCGACAATGGCCTCATTTAACAAAGAGGATGACGGCCAAAATGGATTTTCATAATAAGAACATTCCTGTATTATTTTATGGGCCATGAAGCTTGCCACTTTGATTTTAGTCGCAACAGAATCTACATTGTCATTGTAGATAATATCTGCTTCTCTGAAAATTACAAAAAATGTTTTATATAATGATTATTTCTGTTGTATAATAACACATAAAAAATATTGTATTTCCAAATTTAAATAATGAAATGATCCTATTAAATTAACATATTAATTATTATAAATATTATTATTAATGTTTTATTTCTAAATGCTCATTACGAAGTAATGCAATAAGTTGGAAGCGAGTATCGCACTATATATATATAACTATTTTAAATTTTGATCGATAAAAGTGAAAACCTTAATATAATACTTATATCTATTCTTATATCTTAATATAATTATTTAATATACAATTTTATATATTAATATGTAATCTTCAATTTTAAGATTATAAAATATGTATATTATTCTCCATATAAATAGATGTACATTGAAGATATAGGTCTTGTTCAGCAAGATATTGTGGTTTATAAACTTCAAGATCAAATACGCATATTTTATCAAATGAAAAGAGAACATTGAAATTTAAATATTTTTGTCAACGCGAAACAATATTTATTTATTCCTGTAGCATAAAATGTAGATTTCTAGAAGCGACAACCTCTTCAAAGGCGTTTCTGATATTAGCTTTATTGTTAAAGATTTTCCCCTGCAAGAAATTGTCGAAATGTTTAAAGAAGTGATAGTCAGTTGATGAAAAGACCGGCGAATATGATGGGTGAGACAGAGTTTCATGGAGCTTCATAGCTCAATTAATTAATGCCGCGTCGATTGTGCGGCATAATCGAGCATTGTCGTGTAAAACAATTGGAACTTTTCTGTTGATCAAGACCGAACGCAAACCTGTCAGTTACTCATGCATTTTGTCAATTTCTTGACAGTACTTCTCTCCCGTAATAATTCCGCCCGAATTTAAAAAGCTGGATTATCTCGATTGACGACTACCAAATAGACACCTTAATCATCTTTTAATACAATTTTGATTTCGGAGAGTGTTTTGGTGCTCCATCATGGTCTAACCATTGTGCAAAACGTCGACGATTATCGTACCAAGAACCATTTTTCATCGCACATTACAATGCGATCAAAAGACAGATTATTCTGTTTGCGTAAAATCAATGCAGAACATAAGTCTCCAAAGTGACGATTCTTTTGATTTATTCTCAATTGATGCGGCATTCATCTGCCAAGCATTTTTTATTTTTCCAATTCGTTCCAGGTAATCAGAAACAGGTGACTTGCTTACAAGTTTTTTCGCTAGTCTGAATCGATATGCGTGACTCTGTTTCAACTAGCACCTTCAAGTGGTCATCGTCAATAATCGCAGTCGTCCAGAACTTTTCAACTTCAAGGCTCTCATCTCCACTGAAATTTACGGAAATCACCATTGCATTATATGTTCATTAGCGGTTCCTGGACCAAATGCAATCGTTAATTTTGAGAGCCTTCAGTTGCTTTACTTACGCCTCATTTTGAATTCATATAAAAAAATCGCTGAAATTTGCTATTTTATCATTCTTAATTTCATAGTTTAAATAAAACGGAAACCAATATCAAAATACAGTTATTTTTATTAAAATGTAGATCGAAGTTTGCGCTTTTAAATTGATATAATATAAATATAAGAAAAAAAACGCCAAATCTTAAACAACAAAAATCGCAATAACTTTCTGGGCAATAATATACTGGACTGATAATAAACGATTAGATATGTTTCTCCTCTCACTGCTTCATACAATATAATAACTTACATTTTAAAATATATTCAAATAATATTTTAAAAATAGAGAAAAGTTATGATAAAAATTTTAGTTATGAAGAATTGTTGTCCACTTTTTCATCTTTAAAATATATTAATTTTTTCTAATTATATAGTTACCTGTAAAGAATAACGCCCAGATATATAATGCTTTCGTTTTGAAAATCCGGAAGTGCAATATGATTTATTTCCCAAGTTCTATTCAAACGTTTCCATTTATCGAACAAGTATGATGTTACATTTTCAGCAAATTGGTGTGCAAATTCGCAGTGTATTCTACACCACATATTAACTCTGATACTTTCATTTGTACCAAGCATAAGAGAAAAATTATTTTGGTTAGTCAGAAATAGTAGATAAATAGGCTTCACAAGCGTATTAATATGTGTCTTCGTCATGTTTTTATCATTTGTTTCTGTGTTTTGTATCGGTTCATTTGATAAAACTGTACAGTTTTGATAATGTTCGACAATAATATCATAAATGGGCTTATAATAGGGCTTGAGGGTTCTTAAAGATTCAGGCAAAGATGGAATCATGTGTTGGATCCCAATACGATCAACATACCAACCTATCACATTTAGAAATATGAATTAATAATAAAAGACCGCAATACCTGATGTAAAAGTGGTTTCAATGAAACTGTATAAAAGTTCTATTTTAGTTGTGCGGAATTCGTAAAATGTCTGTTTTAGAATATACAGGTACAAAATAAATATTTAATAATTAATATTTTAGTATCAAAATTTTAATGCGTTTAATAAAATTAAAATAAATTTCAATATAAAATAGTATAATAATAATAACTTTCTTAAATTAATTTTAATTGCTATATTATCAACGATTTTATACATAATTTTATACAAGTGAAAGAAACTGCTTTTTTATTAAATGAAACGCATATGTATATATGTCTTAGTTATTAGCTAAAATAGTATTATTTTTAAATAATATGGGTGTGTGTAAATATACATTTAAATATATGAAACAGCATAAGTAAAGCTTATATATTTAATTGTACGTATATTATGCAGAGTGTTTATGAAAGTTGTATTATGTAAGTGTTCATGATCCGATCAAATTTTGATAATAACTTTTATGGACTGTAAGCATAAAAAAAATTCATATAAACATGTGTTTGGAAATGTTTCCTTCTTAAATTAAAGATTTTTTTTAATATTAGAAATAAGTTTCCTAAAGTTTGATATTGTCAATATAAACAGAGCAAAACTTAAGTGTTTGTTCAAAATTTCAAATTTCATATAAGCAAGTTTTATAAAAATATAAATCCTTCAAAATCTGCTTATATTTTGAAAACAATTCGAATCTCTACCGGAATATTTGATTTCGTTCGAGTGATTACAATAAAATGCTGTATAAGACGTGTATTATTGCTGACTACTTTAATTCAATTAATTTTTATTTGCAGCTTTCATTTATTTTAATAATAATGATAATAATAAATTGCAAAATTTTTTACCAAAAAATGATTTAAGAAACATATAATTAAGAATGAAAACATTTCAAATACGTACATGTCTATGTATAAATATGTTTTTCTTAGAAAATACATTTAAATAGAAACAAAATGATTTACCAAGGCTTGATCATAAACATCGTGAAATTACTATATATTTAACGTTTTAACAGTTACTTACCACTGTCGCTCATCTCTTTTATAAAAGTTTTTTAGGCCTGTATGTTCAGTTACATTATAAACTAATTTTATGATGTAATATCCTGGTAATAGATCATTAGTGAATATAAATTTGACAATTTTTTTCTCAACATCATACATAGATTTTACCGATGAATAAGTGGTCTTATTTTTAATATCATACATAGAATAACGTGGTTTATAATGTGGATAATAAAACACAGTTAGACTAATATTTTTTACGTGTAAATAATAATACAATAATATGCTTGATGTTGGATGTATAATCTCTGTACGTATACTGCAGTTGCAGACATAAATATCTTTTTCGATATGTGTAACGATGATATCATAATGTTGCGGTAATATATAGTTAGAGTGTCTGTTTAACTCTTCTTGAGATACTTTAATCTGATCGTCGATTAAAAAAGCCGCCGCGATGATGATTGTTAAACTGCTACTTAACAATAGTTTATGAAACATGATTCTACTTTTGTCTTAGATATCTGTAAAAATATTTTTGTTAAAAAGCACAAACGGACAAATTAGATACAGTACTGTCTCTATCACGATTTAGTGGAAAAGAAGGAATTACGACAAATATATAAAAATAAACTTACTTTTGAATGACTTACTCTATATAATGGGATATACTACAAATTCTATGCAAATGTATGTTTCGTTACAATAATTAGCTGCAATAAATTTATGTTTTATCCACTATCACTGTAACATGAAAAATATATATGCGCACTTATGATTTCATGTTATTTCGAGAAACTTCCAAAGACTAATAACACTCGGCGATATTGTAATAAATGTATGTCATATGTAAACACACAACTTCTGAGGTCGTTAACAGACGTTTCGATCGAGAAACGGTATGTAATAGCAAAGCACGGTGCCGTTCTTCCCACTCCAAATTCGTGCTAGCGATCGAGCACCGTAAGATGGCAAAACAGTTTATTTCGCGTTGATCTAAAGCAAAAGAGGCCGTTATGTAGAATGCAAAAATATCTGTAAATATATATATTTGAATTCTTTTATACTGTTTAAAAGTAGTATATTTTTTTTACCAAAAATTTGATAATTTTTATAATTAGTAATATACATTCAAATAAAATTTTATTAACTATATTATTACGAATTTATATCGGTAAATTATCTTTAAGAAAATTAATAAAAAACGTAACTTATTAACACTAGAATATAATATTACAATATTGTATATAAGAGAATATAATAAATTTGTAAGAATTTTGTTCACTCTTTCAAACTTGTATGATGGATATATGATTAAAACAACCGAAAATCTCTCTAATCTATCAAATCAATAATCGTTTTTCTCATAACGAAGCAAATTTTTAAATTAAAATTAAGAAAGGTTTTTTATAATGTGGAATAAAAATATTATAGAGATAGCGTGGTCCAAGAATTATGCCATATCATTTATAATTAAATTAAAAATATTAATAGTACATTAATAAAACACATTCGTAAAAAATACTTTTTATAGGATTTAAAATATTAATAACATATGTTAATATAACTATTTGTTAATTTATTAATATTTATATACAAATATATTTAAATATTAATTATATGTGCAGTAATTTGATTTATAATATTAATTAAACATAATATTTTATTATGTACAACATTCGTAAGTATTTTACATTATATTAAAATTATAATCTATATTTGTAATATTATCCTCTATCAAATCATATATATATATATATTGCACATTAATATACATATATTAATTTATGTGTATTAGCAAGTAATAATTAATGCAGTACTAACATACATATGTTGATATACATTATTAACATAATAAAAAACTTAAGAGATGTTAAAATAAATAAATATTAATATGTAATTTTATAGTTATTGTGTTACTATATTAATATCTCAGAATTCAGCTTGTTTTTGTATTAACAAAATATATTAATCTACGTATTAAAAAATAACTTTCTCTCATTTGTATAATTAATAGTACAATTTACTATTAATTGTACTATTAATTTAAAATAGACTTTATAATTAGATAAATAAAATAATTGCATTATCGCCACGTTCAAGAAAGAATAACCGGCCCAATGATCAGACCAGATCAAGATCCTTGCCATTTGACACGCCGGTTAATATCTGACAGAAAGAGAAACAATCCTAAAAGTGGAAAGCGATCTCAACTTGTCTTATTTCCATTTCGAATTCCGTGGAATCGATCCGAATGTTTTACATTTTATTACCTTCTCGCCGCGTGAATGACAACATGCTAAGCGGCTATGATAACAATAACACATCGCAAAGGCTGTAATAGCCAAATAACGTTATAGTTAATTTAGACTATTGTCTTGAAATATTTAATATTTTATACATTACTATAAGATATAAACTTTTTGATATAATTAATGCTGAACATTTTATCTCCTATTTTAAATTAATAAATAATGCTATTTTATCGCAAGTAAAATCTAATTATATTATTTTATTTTGATTCAGAAACCATTTATAAATATCGTATATCTTGTGTCTTATCAAATTTTTAATTTCCGAAAGAAATGATTTTATTTGACATTAAAAAATAAAAAATATTTCTTTTAATAAATCAATATAATAAAATTACGACAATAAGATTCTTTATTAACACGGCAATCTCGTCTAATCGAACGCAAAAAGAACGCGAAGAAAGCACGATATTTTCGTAATCAAAATTTATTTCATGAATATTCAGTTCTGCGCGATATGGAATTTGTAAATAAATTTTGAATTTATTAACGACTGTTTGATATGAAAATATAAACAGTTACTTTCTTATGAATATTTCAAAAATATATATTATACAATTAAATATGTAAATTTAATGAATTACTATTATATAATCATTATACGTATACTTTGGATAATTTTTCGTGTAATTTGCATAAGAATGTATTCATTATGTTTCTTAAACACTAATAATTATGAACAAATTTCTTAATATTCCTGAAAAAAATAATTTTAATAATTTAGACTTTATTTTTAAAGCATTTTTAAACATAAATTCATTTTTTCGTTTCTTAAATTGAAAAAAATAAAGCCAAATTTCAAATTTCTATATATTGTATTAGAGTGCTAACACATATTTTATATGGTAAAATATAAAGCAAGAGCAACCGTTTATAATGGGAGAGAATTTATGTCGGGTATCACAGAATTTAACATAACACTAACGCTCTCGGAAGATGCAATTGTAATTTATATAATTATTGCTTGTATATTTATTTTAATACTATATTTTAATATTTTATAACTGCTTATATTTATTTTTATCTCACTGCAGTTTATATTTATTTTAATAAATGCCCGCAAAATAAAATGACACAATATGTATAGATTAATCTAATCTGTATATGTATCCTGCCTAATTGTAAATGGTTATTCTGACTTTAGTCGTTAGCAGTGCTAGTGCAATATTTTTAAATTGACAATATGTCCATTCTTTCCACCATGGCAAAAATCTAGGAGATTTAACAAAAAGAAATTCTAATATAAAGGTTCTGCACATATTAATCTTATATTTTGATTAAATAATTTAACAAATTATAATTTTATAACATAATCTAATAAAGTTAAATTTTGATCAAATAATGTAATAAACATTGCACATGAATCTACAAAATAATTAAATTAACAATTAAATTAAGAAATTAAATTAAATTAACTAAGAATATATAAAAAAAATTATATATATAAAATATAATATATATATACATATATATATATATATATATATATATAATATATATATAAAAAAAATTACGTGTTCTTTCCGGGATCTGCGAGATTTAAATTAACAAATGCTGTTTCTATGACAATTAAGAGAACATGCCCATTTTGCAGTCTCCATTCTTAAACTCTTTTTAAAATTGTCTTCTCTAGAAACTTCATGGTATCCAAGTTTCAAGCAAATGTGTTACACAGAGATCAGGTACAGCTCACGTGCGCGCACATGTATTACTCCACATGATTTCAGATCTTTTTACAATAGTACGTGCTGCAATCACTTAAGTCGTTATGTCACTTTTCATTAACCTTTAATTTTGATATAGATTCTATACCGCCATATAAATAACACTACTATACGATATATAATATAGAAACTAAACTTAAACCGAAGAGAATTAAATAAGCAATATTCCATGATGACATATAATTTAAATGTCGTGATTTGTTTATATTTCATAATGCTTTAAAAAAAAAGAAATTTATTAAATAAATTTGTATTTAACAATTTATAAATATAATTTATAATTTTAATTCAGATTGAAATCATATAGTATATAGCCACGTACATTACTAGCGGTGCACAAATATATGTATATCGTATATCATTCTAATAGAAAGCTGTAACTTTTCTATGAGATCAAGTGAATTAAATTTGATAATTTCTATCGTTATAATTAATATTGTCATAAATTATAAAAGAAAACGGTTGATGATAATATAATATATTTTTTATTCAAAAATATCGCTATTTACTTATATAGAAGGCAAATTAATTTGTATGCATTAGTGCGTGCGTGTGTAAATATTTACACGAATGTGCGCGAGTGTACATTACATTTCTTTAAATATGTAAGAAGTAGAGAAATAGACATGTAGATGTATGAGAAAATTGTGCCATGTGGTTTATTATAAAAATCAAAAATTATGAAATTTACAAACATTATGAGTTTCAAATAATTAATAATATATATTTAAAATATTAATAATACATATTAAATTTATAACAACAATTTATTACATATATTTGTATATATATATATGTATATATATATATATATATATACATATATGTATATATATAGTTGTTTTTATATATATTAATATATATTAATATATATAGATATTAAAAAATTGTAATATGTTTTATAAATTTTTAATTTTAAATATCATTTAAATATTAATATGCATTATTATATCTATATTATACCTATAATAAAAATTAAATTTAAGATATTATAATTAATAAATATTAACATATAAAGTTACAAATATAGAACAAATCAAATACAGTTTAAAAAATAAATCAGAGTACAATTTAAATCAGATAATACATTTTTAGTACGTTAATAATATAATGTTAAATATGTTGCAGATAATTTCTCATTTAATATAATTAAAGTTATTCATATAATATAACATAATTGAATTATAATTATTTATATATTATAATTATATATATAAACATAATTTACACTTAATTTAATTATATACTTAATTATAATATAAAATAATTTAATTATAATTATTTATATATTATTATGAATATAATTTACACTTTGCTTTATTTCATGTTAATAAAAACATCAGTGAATTGGAAGCTAAAATGAATCCTTGTAAATGCACGTGCATTTAATTATATATTATTAACGAACATAAGCATAAATAATAAATCGAAAACTATAAACATTATAAAAAGCTATTTGTAACAAAGATATATGAATGTATTCGTATCACAATTGTTACTTTTATTAAACGGTTATTATTGATATTTGCAGAGTTGGGAAGTAACGCGTTACTTATAACGTCGTTACCGTTACTTCTTTCAGTAATGATCGTTACTTTTTTCTGTCTGTAACGATAATGGTAACGTCGTTACATTTTTACAGTATTCTCATAGTAATTGAAAAATCTATTCCTATTACAAAACAGTTTACAAATATTTTAGAAAATTATATACATGCATGATATTTTTCTTTGTATTCATAAATCTAAAATTTCTAAATTACAATAAATGAAAAATTGAATATGAAGAACATCAATGATGAAATAATTTACAATTAAATATATAAAAATAATTATATTTTAAAATAAATTTATTTAATTTTTATATTATAAAAAGTATTGAAAAAGTAACGAATCGTTACTTTCTTGTAACGATAACGGTAACGAATTATTTTCCATTCCTAAAGGAATGCCTTCCATATCAGATACCACAATCTATAGCTTGACAATTTATTTTTCACTTTAGAAAACGGTAACTTACTAACGTTCTATTTTTGAAATAACGTTTCCTCTGGATATTTAACAAAATTTTGAAAGTAATTCTTTTGACTTTCGATTTCGAAAATTCGCATTTGTATCTTGTTTTCAATACTTGAAACATATTGCTGCATACATGTGGAATTTTCTGCTAATTCTGTTAATTTGCTTGTCTAAAACAGATTATATTAATATTAAATATTAGTGTAAATAGCCAATAATTATTAATAAATGTTATATTAAATATCATCTTGTGTATGTTTATATCAGGGAAGGGAACATTACTTTTTAAAAGTAACTAGTTACCGTTACTCGTTATCAAGTTAAAAAAGTAACTAGTTACCGTTATTAGTTACTGATTTTCAAAATAACTAGTTACAGTTACCGTTACTTAAAAAATAACGGTTCGTTACTTTTTTCGTTACTTTTTTTAAATCTATAATCATAATAAATTTTGTTTCGTACAATACATACTCTCTCTCTTTCTTTCTTTATGAAAGGATTTAAATCACAAAACATATGTTAAATTTTATCGATGTTTTTTTATTAATTTTTAATAAAAGTTGATATTCTAATAGGTCATCATTTAGATGGCCTCTAAAAGGTGATAGTACAGAATTACCGAAAAAGTAACGCCTAAAAGTAACTGTAAATTCGTTATCGTTACTAAAAAAATGTAACTACGTTATCGTTACGTTACAGAAAAAAAAAAACGCGTTACTGGATCGTTACCAAAAAAAA
>JAPIVC010000926.1:0-18844 GCA_030586385.1 Camponotus fellah
TTTGCTGCTTTGCTAGACTTCATTTGGACGAGAACTTTAGAGTATCCCATTTTTCTGATTTCGATGAGATCGAGTTTAAAGGCTGAGGTTATTAATTTGCCAATAGTAAGAGGATGCAGCGAAGAATTATCTTTGGATTGGATTATTACGTCAAAGGGACCTTGAGCGTTATTCTCGTATTTATTAGCCAAAAGAGCTTCAGAGATCGTGTGAGAAAAATCAGTCTTTTGCAGTTTCTTGGCACTGTTATTGTCAGTGCATGAGGAAGAAGAATTGGAATGGATATCCGAGCTAGAGGAACGTTTACGATTGGTAATAGGATTATTAGAGGAGGAAGAGGGATTAACATACGAGACGGAGGCGATATTGGAAGAGAGAGAGCCCCCCCCGATCGGACGCACCCTTGCTGGGACTTACCGGATTAGATCCTTTATTTGAATCCAAGTTTTTTACCAAATGAGAAGCCGGTCTAGGTTCCGGAAGGCTTGCACTTAATGAGGCTGTCTTGGCTGTAAGAGATGGCGAGATAACCGAGTCCATTGTGTCCTCGTCCGTAATCAATCCATCGTCATCCGAGGGTGGGATGGATGGATATGAACTGGAAATATCGTTAAACATTTTAATGGCGAGCTCTGTTTCTTTATTGTATAGAAAAGAGGTAGTAGGGGTGGGAGAGGGAGAGGAATGATGAAGAAGAGGAGGAAAAGATCCGCCGGGATCAAGTTCAGACATCGTGGTTATAGCGGGACGAAAGAGCGTGAGACAGAGGAAAGATGACGGCCGAAGCCGCTGAACGCACCGCGCAAAAAGTATCGATGTGTGATACTATGTTTGAATTTCACGATATTTTCAGTCTTAAAGAGATCCGAGCAAAATAGAAAGCAGATGAGACCGAATATGCTAAATTCTAAAAGAAATATCACACTGAATTTAGGCAAAAGAACACGAGCACTAAACACCGATGCGTACGTGAATACAGATGGCGCCCGAATCAGTATGGTTGTCATTTTTCGTCATCTTCGTGTGTCGCAGCTGAAATAGAGGAGAGGACGAGGCCGAGGACTTTCCCTGACAAGAGGGACAAGTTAGTGAGGTTGCCCATCGTATTGTGTGAGCCACGTACGCGATTCAGTCTGATGACCGGCCGTTCTGTCGCCGTCGCCATTTTCGTGTCTCGTTGTCACTCGAGCCTTATGCCAAGCTGTCGATTTTTTGTATATTTCGGGCGACAGGAGACAAGCGACCGAGGCATTAAGGATCTTCACGTAGGCAGTAATTGAAATTAAGGTATCGTTCATCTCTCTCCGGGTTTCGGGGTGTTGCGAAACGCGTAGCGACCGGCTTTCTTGCATATGGACTACGTGCGTGGTAAATCGCGAGGAATGCGTACGTTATCCGTGTTGTCTTATATCGCTGTCGAAGCCGCGTAAAACATCCTCGTAAATGATCTACGGGCGATTTTCGTTTCTAGCAGCGTTTTATAATCGACTATTGAGTGTGTATATGTGTGAGCACCTAGTAGTACATTTACTAATGTCCTTCCGTCTCTGTCATACTCGTTATGTCTATAAGTTGCGCCTATTTTGTAGTAATTATCGTGTGTTAAGTGTGTCGCGGTGCGAGATAATCGTCGAGATATTAAGTTGCCGAAATTTGAACCGGTTGCGCTAAGAAAAGAGGAGAGACGCCGGCAGAAGAAAATCTCCGACGTCCGAGGGCTATCGAATAATCAACCGTATCGATCGTGCCTGCCGCAAGCGAGATTTTCCGTCTTTGCCAATTACTGTATCTCTCTCGCTCGACTAATAGTTACCTGTCAAACACATACAGAGTATCGAGCAAAAGAGGAACAGAAAGATCCGTCTAATTGAATAGAATTCGCCGAAGCAAGAGAAATTTCCATCGCGATTTTCAAAGCGCCGATCAATCTCGTAAAGCCTGGTCATAAAAACCAGTTATGGTAAATCCCGAGACCAAGTCAGCACTTTAGTATATTACCGATTTCGTGCAAATGGCGGAATCTCATCACTGCTGTAGAGTGAATATCTGTTACTTGTTATATTATCACTAGCATAATCTGAATCCACTAAAGATGATATTTCCTCCTCGGATTCTTCCTCAGAGCCATCCTCGTCTGATTCGTTTAGATTATCAACATCTATTTGGTTGCCATCTTCGTCACCGATGATAATGTCGTCTTCAGCCATTGCATTAACGAAACACAAGACTAACGAAACGCAAAAAACAACGAAAGAAATAACATTCTAATACTGATTCCTCTTCATTATATATCTTTAATATCTTTTGTCTCATTCCAACTAGAGCATTACGTCTCATCTACCTCAGCATTTCTCTACATCTTTAGCGGAGCGTGTTGAGAAAAATTGCCAACTATTTTTATTCATATGGAAGGAAAGAAATAAAATCATAGATGGAATAAAAATAATTATTTATTGCACACATCGTAAAGAATATCATTTACAGCGCATGTTAATAATTCACAATTCGATTAATGATTCGCTGACATCACTCTCGCGTATTGTTTCTACAACATCGCATACAGTAATAATACTGTTACGTTGTAATACAGTTTCAAATCGTTTAAATTTTTCATTCACGAGATACGCATTCTCACATAACCAATTGTGCATATGATCGATACAATTTTTAAAATTAAATAAATGTAATAATGTTTGTGGTTTCATGTACAAAGAATTGCCACATAATGTGAGTTTCACAATTTTCGATTAATATATTTCGATTGATAAATCTCCAATCCTTAATGGCAGATCAGTCGATTGTAGAAATTGTTCTGCTTGCTTCCGCATCAATAAATTCCATATTGAAAAAGGCAATACTATTTGATTGCTTCGATTATCGCTGAGACTCAATTCCACATATGACACAACTCCAACGCTTATTCCAATGTCCAAATACATGTATGATGTTGGAATTAGAGCGTATCTTCTTCCAAATATGCGAGTAACATGACGAGGTTAAATACTGTAAAATATAAAATAATTAGACCAATATGTTAAAAATTAATAAAAAGAAAACATTTTTGTTAAATAATCGAAACTTACGTGTCATATTTTTGCTTCTTATACGGCGAAATTTCACTGTTTCGAATCAGAATGTAAAAATTCATGTTGATTTCTTCAGCGAACCTTTTACACGCGCGATTGATGCAATACTGCAATTGTATTAGAATTAATATCAATTCAAATAGTATCGCAAATTGTGATGTAGAGGGGATTACTGCTAACACATTTTAATTTCCTCTAAAATTTGTGTCGCATCGATGTACGGTTGACATCATCCTCAGAACAAAAAATTTAGCAAAAGATTTAGTTGAATATAACAAAAATTTTCAAGCGCCAATGTACGGCTGCTCCTAATGCGATCAATTGTACGTGACCAAACGCGAGATAAAAAACAAAATTTTCAAGGTTAAAATGCGTATCGGAATAAAGATTTAGCTGAATGCGCTAAAATCGAACGCCGATGTACGGCTGCAATTACGTTAGATTTTTCAAATGTACGTGACAAGTCGCGAAATTTTCAAGGTTAAATTGCACACACTACTCAGGAAAATTTTTTTTAAGATGAAATCGTTCTAAAATGTTCGACGATAAAACAATGCACGAGACGGTATATAAATCATGATAAAGAGGTACACCCCGCCAGCTAAAATGCATCAGAATAGTCATTGGAAATTTTGCAAGTGTGTATATTACAATATGGATGAGCAAATTTTGCGAGAGCAATCCACATTGATTGATTCGCTGGAAGATTACATTGTGTGGCAGCAACGATGCGATACATATATCGAGTGGAAGAGCAAAGTCGCATCAAGCGGCCGCGATTGGAAATCGGTAATCGCTGATTGCTCAGATCGCGCGCCTCAAAGAAAAATTGAAAAATTCGGTACGTTATCGTTTCATACACGCGGATGCCGGATGTAATGCGCGTCAAAATGGAGTGGCGCGAAATTACGACGTTCGAGAATCCTATATTGACTGGTGCGGTGATAAACTATAATCACATCGAACCGCGCCAATTTTTCGATGATGCCAAAGACATTGTGTTGGAATATGTGCAGGACATTATAAAAAGAAACAATTGATTAATCAGGTATTGCGTGTGAATATGAGCGTTTCGTAACAATTACGTGTGCGAAAGGGTGGGTGTCTCTGTCGCGTCTATAACGTCTGTGAGTAGCGTTTACGTCGCAATAATCATCGTTTGGCGAACGTGTTGCGGTGCGAGGTAATTGTTGAAAAATTCCGCGATTAGCGAAATCTGAGTTGGAAGCGCCGCGAAAAGAAAGGTGGGAGAGGAAAATCCCTGATAACCGTCAGATATTGAATATCGACCGTATCGCTCGCCTGTCGCGGGCGAGATCTGCCGTCTTCTCAGAAACCCTAATCAATCTCGCTCAAATATTAGTAGCGCTGCCGAATTTGTATCGCTGTCAATCGGAATAGCGAGTTAGGAAATTAAGAGGACAAAGACCGAGCCGCCAAAGCGTCGATTCCGGTGCAAAAATACGGTTACGTTTAGGGGAAAATATGTTTCGGCCGGACGAATTCTAGCCATAAAAACGGGCTTGGATAAGTAGCAGAAATATCCTTGCGTTCTCTCTCTCTCGGGTTGTTGCTTCAGAACGAGTATTCGATTTGATTGATTTATTATTGTTGCTATTGTGTGGAATTGTTATTGATTTCGTTATCTCCGATATTAGAGCTTATTGTAAATATCCGTTCTCACTCTGAGTTATTGTTTATTTTATTTATATATCATTTTCTTATTAAAATAAAATTAATTCTACTTTTATTAATCTTATTAATAAAATTTGTTATATTTTTTTCTTAAGTCGAAGTAATTTATTTGAGTGTCAGTCTGTCGTGGTTGTCGAATTCCCTTCTGTCTGTCGAATTTCGAATTAGTTAAATCTCGCATAATCAATTGACTTTCTCCCAGACCCCGTCCCTCTATCGTTAGGCGAGCTGGTAGACCCATGGCGAAAAAAAAAGGACTAACGTTCGTTCTTGCGTTCCTTTGGCGTTTAGCGAAAATTGATACGTGCAAGACCGTATCTGGCGCCCAATTTCGATATATCGAAACGGCCTTCGCTTCGCCGCGGCTCGCGCACGAACTCCTTCCATCCCTGTTCCTCCGAGCGCGAGTACCTTATGTTCTCTGTGTTTTTGACGGCGTTTTTGCTCCCCCTTCGCACTCTCTTCCCTAACATCCCGAGGAGTGTTGAGATCATAAAATCCGAAATAAAATTTGAAATAAAACGTCGCAAAAATTTGGCGCCCAACATAGGGCCGCGCGTTGAAAAGAAGAAAGTTTAGGGAGCTTATGCGAGCTAAATTATTTATTGTCGAGTCGTCTCAAAGTCACTTCTTTTATCGTGTGTTCGTTTCTTTTGTAGTCGATGCTTTCGTTTGAAAGTTTCTTTTGTCAACCTTTACGTGTTTGTTGTCGATCTTCGATGGCTTGAATAATAACGGCTTTATCTTGTGGTATTGAGCTATCGACGTTTATTAACGCGGTAATTCGGTCACGTCTTGCCGAATTCGAGCTTATTTATTTTGTTTCGAGTTTTTCCACCTGTATCGTATGAGTCAAGTCGACTCAGAGGACGACTGGATTTTCGTATTAAGTCGCGAACAATTATTGGAAGAATTACAACGGCGTAGATTTCCAACGGAAGGGAGTTATTCGATTCAGACCGCGCGTTTGCTGCGTCGCGTGCGTAAAGATCGAAAATTTAATACGGACAAAATGTCGGAGCTTTTGGAAGTTCCTACGGATGCGATGACTAGATAGACCGGATAGTCCGATAGGCCAGGCGAGATCTCACGTGCCTTCTGGCTCCCGTGATACTCCGCGCTCGAAAGGACGAGGCTTTTCAAACGAGAACATTGGAAATGCCGCAATGACCGCGTATAACGTCATGCGTAAGTGGAATCTGAAGTTCTCGGGTACGCGAGGGGAGGGTGCGGAAACCTTCTTACTTCGAATTGAGGAAGGTCGCGAGTTAGTTCCCGTATGCAACAAAGACATTTTTCGTTGCTTGCCGTTCTTTCTAATGGATATAGCGCTTTATTGGTTCTGCAGTAGATGCGATCGTCTGTCGAATTGGACCGCTTTTAAAAATGCGTGGAGAACGCGGTTCGGAGACCCGGATTTTCAGTTTGCTCTTCGCAAAGAAATAATGAGAAGAACTCAAGGGGAACATGAGTTTGTCGCTGATTTCTTAACGCTCTTAGAGCCATATTCGATCGGTTGTCGCCACCGTGACTGAATCCGAGCAAGTAAGCAGCGCGTTTCGAAATTTATTACTGCGCATACAACAGTCCATTCGTCGAAATGAGGTGGAAGACTTAGACGCTTTAGAGGATTTGGCGACCCACATGGAAGATAGTTATTTGCTGTCGCAACGAGCTCCTCCTTCTCCGCAGAAATCGTTGTTTCTGGATCTTGTGTACCACTCCCCGCGTAACGCGAAGCAATCCTCTCGAGGCCGGGAAACTCTGGACGCGTTGAGCACTCCCAATGAGGAATCAGCGTCGAAATCTAATTCGCGAAGAGAGAGGAGGAACAAAGATCGTGCAGCTCGAACTGCGACCGGGGCGGAGACCACGCAGGAAGCTTCGTCATCGTCAAGGGCGACAGCCCTGGAATCGACAGCTTCGCGAAATTCTACGCTAAAATGTTGGAATTGTGAACGTGTTGGTCATATTTCGCGAAATTGTACTGCCGCGCCGTGATTACATTGCTCGTTGCAGTTGGGCGGAAGTAACATTACGAACGTGTCCCGACTGTTCGGGAAAAGAGTAAAAGAGTTGAATAATGGAGGGGACCCGACTCCTATTCAATCCCAACTCCCTTTTCGTGTCGTTAATTGTTCTCGTGAATTTTCGTTCAGTGCTTTTGGTTGTCGTGATATTCCGTCAATGTTATTTATTCGTGTTGATTTATTTGGAAACGAAATCAGCGCTCTAGTGGATTGCGGTTCGACTCGCACCTTTTTGGGAGCTAGTGTCGTCGAATTAGTGAATAGTTTGGATTTAAAATTTCGAAAGTCGGATGGCCGACGAGTAGTTACGGCAACCGGCCAGACGACACGCATTAGGGGGGAGGTGGATCTTCCTTTTACATTGTATAATAGGACTAATTCTTTGAAAGCGTACGCCTTGCCGTCCCATGCATACTAGGACTGGATTTTTTGAGATTATTCGGTATGATAGTAAATTAATGGTATGATAGTATTCGGTGTGATAGTAAATTAATTTTTCTCGCCAAGAATGGTACTTTGAGGATGAACCAGCCAAGGTGTATCGTTTCGAGAACCAGCCAGTAGACCCTATTTTTCATTTGAATTTAATCGAGAATTCTGCAAGTCGCGAATCAGGAAACTCTTTCGTGTCCGAAGATGCAATTTTAGCGAAACCAGCATCGAATGACGGCGCGCGAGAGATTAGTTTCATCGCGAAAACGGCCTGTGTTCGCAAAACCAGATGGGTTCGGTTGTCGAAATCTAATCCGCTGGTTTGCTGCGGTTTAAATGAGCTGTCGTCGCGCGAAAGTTGGCTAAATTCTTGAAAAATCACATAGTAGGCGATCCGAATAAACCGGGAGCGAATAATCTAACAGAGCATAAAATTAGTGTCGGCAGACATGCTCCGATTAAGAGGATGCTGGAGTCGCAGCCGAACTCCGACGGGTAGGCGCCCTCATTTTAACATAACTAAAAGTGTCGGTACATTACAACACTTATAGTTATGTTACCGACAATCATATCTAATATAAAGAGACATGCATATTTTAGAAAGAGCAATATGAAAACTTTACTTTATATTGTTAATTGTATTTATTGAAACAAAAAATATGTTGCATTTTCACTATACTTTATCGTCTCCCATATGCAACGATTTTAGAGCATAGATCTGTCTTCACTACATACATATTTAAACATAATTCTAATATCATTGCTCTCGTTTAGCTATGTCTCTTTATATATATAATAAAAATATATTGTGAATATATTTACAAATATTATGTACTTATAAATTTTACGAATATTACATCAAACAATTTGCATAAACATTTTATATTGTTAGCTTTTGATTATATCGATTTAACAAATGTGGTGCATAAATTGTAATTTGTAGAAACTTATATGCAAATATCCTTTTTATTGTATATACAAAGTGTTGCAGAGTACTATATAAGTACTTATGAGGAGCGCAGTAAATTGAAGAAAAAAGTTCCATAGCGTTTTACGATTTTCGCAATAATAGAAATTATAAAATAAATAAATTATATAATAACATTAAATAAAATCGAACGAATATGTATGTACTTGTGTGTTTGTGTGTGTTTGTGAGAGAGAGAGAGAGAGAAATGCTCGGCCGTTCGAGCTATTGCATGATTCGTGTTATGCATTTTGTCGGCGCGCGGCAAGGGGAGGGACAGCGAGACATGCCGTTGTCATTCGTTACCATAGACATATATAATAGACTGGACCCTACCGTAAGAGGCGGCGTTGAAAGATCTGAAGGATAGAGAGATGATTCTGGGTATCTCTGTCCTTCTCTTTTGTCTCGTGGTGGGGATACTATAGGAGTTGAAGGGAAAGTAATGTGCATGCTCGCTTCATTTTCACTCATCCCATCAGTGTCCTCACCACGAGACAAAAAAGAAGGACAGAGATACCCGGAATCATCTCTCTATCCTTCAGATCTTTCAACGCCGCCTCTTACGGTAGGGGCCAGTCTATTATATATGTTTATGTTCGTTACAACGTCATCGCTGCGCCACGCTGTCCCTCCCCTTGCCGCGCGCCGACAAAATGTCTAACACACTGAATCATACAATAGTTCGAACGGCCGAGCGTTTCTTTCTCTCTCTCTCTTTCTCTCTCTCTCTCTCTCACACACACACACACACACACACAAACATACACGTAGATACACATTCGATCGATTTTATTTAATATTATTATAATTAATTAATTAATTTATTAATTTATTTTATTTCTTTCTATTATTGCGAAAATTGTAAAATGCTGGGACTTATTTCTTCAATTTACTGCGCTTTTTACAAGCGCTTATATATATATAGTACTCTGCGACATTCTGTATATACAATAAAAAAGATATTTGAATAACTTTCTACAAATTATAATTTATGCACGACGTTTGTTAAATCGATATAATCAAAAGCTAACAATATAAAATGTTTTATGCAAATTGATGTAATGTCATAAAATATATAAATAATATAAATATTTTCATAATACATTCTTTATCTCAAAAGCATCGAAATAATAGATTTATATCAATAATATAATAGGTTTCGTCCATTTGCAGACGCAACCATAATATATTTTTTTCGTCTCTCTGATATATACAAATGAGATATTTGTACTGAAACATCTTTTTCTAACGATATTCATTGGAATATCGTGATCAGATATGATAAATATAAGACATATGACAAATGTAAAATATATGAATAATTTATCATTTTAGAAAAGGCAATTTACTTTCTGCTATAATTTAAAAAAAATGTTGCTTTGTACATTTCACATTATTGAAATATTTTTCCTTACGAGGATTTCCTTCTAAGGCTATAGTTTATAGTAGTGTAGGAAAGCCACAGCATATCAAGTTAAAGCTTTTCAAATATTATATTATTTGTAAGCAACAGCAATGAAAGTAATTTTTTTTAGTCACCAATAGACACCACATAGCCGGGTAGGCTATCATACATTCAAAGCTTGGTGTTATAAAAAAAATCCAGCGCTCAGTGTAATTTGCTCCAATAATTTGTTAGCTTTTGTCGCTGTATAACATGCTACAATTACATAAGAATTATCGCAATATATAGCACATTTTCAAAATAAAAATCCTCTTATGACATGTAAAAATCGGTTCAATGATTTATTTTATCTGGATTTTTATTCTTATCAAATATGCCTTTTAGTTGAGGCAGTGTCTTTAAAATCTCTGAATTAAATTTTGTTTAAATTTTGCTTCCAGAATGCACATGCAAATCATATCTGATATAAACCATTTTTGAACAGTAACCAGCATACGAATTAAATCGTCTCTGGAATACTTTTCGAATAGCCAGCATGAGAATTAAATCATCTCTGGGTTTTTCTTAAACCAGCACACGAATTAGATCGCCTCTGGATTTTTTTTATCAGCTCACGAATAGATCGCCTCTGAAATAAATATTTAACCAGAGCGCACATGCAAACCGCATCTGGTAAAATATATAATCTGTACGTATATATATATATATATATGTGTGTGTGTGTGTGTGTGTGTATGGTGTGTGTGTGTGTGTGTGTGTGTGTGTGTGTGTGTGTGTGTGTTGTATTGTTTGTGTGTGGATGAGTGGTGTGAGTGTGGATGTATGTATGGACGTATGTATGTATAAAAGTGATGCAAAAGTTACATGAGGAAGCGAGGTAATAAGAGCGAAATAACAATAAGAACGAATGAGATAGAAATAGTAACGAGGATTCGAGTTCGAGAATCGGATCTTTCTTTCACACTATTATTTTTCTCTCGCTTGCATCTATTATCTATATCTGTCTCGCTCACTCTCGATTCTTGGATCCGCTTATCTTTTCGAGCTGTCTATCACGATTGTCAAGTGTGACAGAGAAAACAAGACGTAGAGTAGAGAGCGAGCGAGATGACCTATCATCAAAGAGTTCCGAAGTCTTTTACAATCGATTTTTTTCCTTCCTCTATTCATTTGCAATTCACAAAAATGTAAATATCTTATAAAATAAAAATTGAAACTTTTATTTTTAATTCCATCGGTTTGAAAATAATTTCAACGAATTCATGAGATTTTTGCGATTAAAATAATATCAAACACGGCGTAAATCGGGTAATTTTTAATTAGTCTGATAATACAAATTTTATAATTATATATTTAAATTTATGCCACTTATATCGTGTTTGATCTTATTTTAATCGTAACATTCTCATTATTCTATTAAAATTACTTTTAAATGAATAAAAAATGCATTTTCTGATATGAAACTTTACTTATAATATTCATGAATATATGTCAGAAAATAAAATGTATTTTTTATTCACTTGAAAGTAATTTTAATAGAATAATGAGAATGTTACGATTAAAATAAGATCAAACACGATATAAGTGGCATAAATTTAGTTAATATAATTATGAAACTTGTATTATCAGACTAATTAAAAATTACCCGATTTACACGCCATGTTTGATATCATTTTAATAGCAAAAATCTCATTAATTCATTGAAATTATTTTCAAGCCGATGAAATTAAAAATAAAAGTTTGAATTTTTATTTTATAAGATGTTTACATTTTCGTGAATTGCAAATGGATAGAGGAAGCGAAGAAACCGATTATAAGAGCCTTCGTAACTCTTTGATGATAGGTCATCTCGCTCGCTCTCTAGTCATCGTCTTGCTTTCTCCGTCACACTTGACAATCATGATAGACAGCTCGAAAAGATAAGCGGACCCAAGAATCGAGAGCGAGACAGTAATAGATGCGAGCGAGACAATAATAAGAGCGAGTGAGACAGTAATAGATGCGAGCGAGAGGAAAATAATAGTGTGAAAGAAAGATCCGATTTTCGAGTCCTCGTTGCTCATGCTATTTCTCTCTCTTATTATTTTGCTCGTTCTTATTATCTTCTTGCTTCTTCACGTAATTCTCGCATCACTTTTGTAGATATATGCGTCTACATACACATACCCACACCCACCCATCCACCTACCCATCCACCCATCCACCCACACATACACACACACACACACACACACACACACACACACACACACACACACACACACACACACACACACACATATATATACATATATATATTAGGGAGACCGGAAAGTAATGTCGTTTCTGCGCATGTCGATATTCGTTTGTCATTTATCAGCTCATTGTGTACTTCAGGGTCGTGCCAAAGATATTTTAAGGTTAGAGTGACTTGTTTACTCGTAAATAATTAAATCTTTAATTTTTTTTTGCAATTTATGTGAAATGGCCAGCCAAATACCAGAAGAGGTACATATCCATTGTATGCTTTTTGAGTTTCACAAGGATAGTAACGCAACAGTTGCTACCAAAAACATTTGCGATGTTTATCCAAGTGCATTAGACGTTCGTAAATGCCAAAGATGGTTTTCTAAGTTCAAATCCGGTAATTTTGATCTTTCCGACTCGTATCCATCAGGAAGACCAACAACTTTAGACAATGACATGTTAAGGGTGGAAGTGGAAGCAAATCCGTGTCAAACAATCGAGAACACTGTCAAACACTCTTAATCAACCTTGGTCGACCATCCAAGAACATTTGCGGCAAATTGGTAAAGTAAGTAGAGCAGGTGTTTGGGTCCCGCATAATCTGTCCAAAGAAAACAAAGCTAACCGGTCCACCACATGCAACTTATTGCTTCAGCGGTACAATACAGAAGCGTTTTTTGATCGCTTGATCACTGGAGATGAAAAATGGATCCTCTATGATAATCCAAAACGCAAAAGGCAGTGGCTCTCTCCGAATGAATCGCCACGAAGTACAGCTAAGCCAGGTTTACACCCCAAAAAAGGCGCTTTTGTGTGTTTGGAGTATTCGCGGGGTCGTTCATTTTGAAATGCTGAAACCTGGACAAACTGTGAATGCAGACCTTTACTGTGAACAATTGGATCGAGTAAATCAATCTTTAATTGAAAAGTGCCCAGCGGTTGTCAACAGAAAAGGTGTTATTCTGCAACACGATAATGCAAGACCGCACTGCGCAAGACGAACCTTGGAAAAAATTAATGAATTGGGATGGGAGGTATTGCCTCACCCATCATACTCCCCCGATATTGTGCCATCGGATTTCTATTTATTCCGATCGCTACAACATTTTCTAAGTGGCAAAAAATTTGAAAATTTGGATGATGTTCAAAATGCCATCTCCAGATATTTTGCTCAAAAACCAATTGATTTTTATCGATCCGGCATTGGAAATTTACACACTAGATGGCAAAAGGTTGTTGATAACGAAGGTGATTACATCATTGATTCAAAATAAAAACTTGTTAAAAATTTATCTATTTGAATTTAATGTAAAAAAACAACATTACTTTCCGGTCCCCCTATTATATATATGTATAATTTACATAGAATATTTTTTACGTAACATGTTGTAACGCTGTTCTCTCGTAGCTTGTTACGCCGTTGTGTGACAGCAAGTATCTACTACGCGGAATTTGAGATAGAAAACGCAAGAATTTAATGCTTTAGTACGCGTGTATGCTAACGTATCCTATTACACGCAAGATGAAAGAGAAGGATGGTACGAGATTGACTCTCCTTGTCACACAAACCGATTATAGCTGTCTGTCGCGATAGCAAGCAACTAATTTACAGGCCTGTTTTACTCACATGCCTCGATTTCGCACACACACACATATGCACGAAATTTTTGTGCACGGAAATTATTTTTATTACGCTTCTAAACGCATTTCTGACTTCTTCATTTATATTTCTTTAGGAAATTCCAAGTTGAGTGCGTTCTTATTTTGTACGTATAAACTGCAAAACTTTTATATTCAGCTAATATTGTTACGAGTCAGAAGCCGATAAGAAAACTGTAATTTTCTATTTTTTTTTTATTTTGAACATAAAATGGTTCACTCTCATATTTGTTGCTATGTGTAATTTAATTGTGGAAAAGTATTTATTATTCTGTGCAGCTAATAAAAAGTATTCGGTGCAGAAAATTTTGTCGGTAAAAAAGGAAGGTCCGGCATCCTCTTAAACAACAGTATTATCCCGTTTCGCCGAAGATACAGGAAGCAATCTACGCGGAAGTAGACAAAATGTTAGCGGCAGGAATTATCGAACCGTCTAAGAGTGAATGGTCTAGTCCGATCGTAATGATAAAGAAATCTAATGGGAGCTATCGATTTTGTCTGGATTTCCAGAAATTAAATAGCATTTCGAAAAAAGATGCGTATCTGTTACCGTACATGAACGCAATTCTCGATAAATTACGATCGATTAGTTATATTTCGATAATCGATCTAAGTCAGGCATATTTCCAGATTCCGCTTGAAGGAAATAGTCGCGAGTTAACGGCATTTATGGTACCAGGAAAAGAGTTGTTTCATTTTACCCGAATGCCGTATGGTCTTACTGCCCCCGCAACATTTCAACGTTTACTTAATCGGCTGATAGGCTCGGAAATGGAATCCCATGTCTTCGCTTATTTAGATGATATCGTTGTCGTAACGCGTATCTTTGAGGAACATCTGATTTGACTAAAACTTTGGAGTATTAGATCGAATTAGGGAGGGGGGGCCTTACAATAAATCCTGAGAAAAGTAAATTCGATCACAGATAAAATATCTTGGATTTCTGATATAACAGGAAGGACTCAAAGTAAACCCCGACAAGATTGCGCCGATTATCGAATATCCGCCAAACATCAAACATCAAACAATTACGATGACTTATAGGAATGGTGTCCTGATACCGCCGATTTATACCGCAGTGTGTTACGAGTTTAGAACTCGCCTTCTCCGGAAGACTTTATCTTGGGAGTGGGGGGATGAACAAAAATCTGCATTTGAGTCGGTTAAATCGTGCATTACGTCACCGCCTACGCTGTCGTGCCCAAATTTCGAGTTGCCGTTCGTGTTACAGACGGATGCTAGTTCGGTTGGCTTAGAAGTGGTATTAACGCAAGAATCGGAAGGCATAGAACATGTAATCGCATTCGCGAGTAGAGCACTGTCGGAAACTAAAAAGAAATACTCTATGACTGAGCAGGAATGTTTGGCTGTCGTCTGGTCGATTAAAAAGTTTAGACCGTATCTCGAGGGATATCAATTTAGATCATTACGGATCACAGTAGTGATCCGTAATGATCTAAATTGATATCCTACGCTGGTTACATAATTTAAAGAATCCTACCGGCAGATTAGCGCGATGGGCCTTGAAATTATTGGAGTACGATTACACAATCGAACATCGTAAAGGGGTACTACATCACGTTCCCGATGTGTTGTCGCGCATGTATGAAACTATGACTTATATGTTGTCGCAATTACCGGAGACACGTGGTATGATGCGCGCATTCGAGACGTGGAAAATGAACCGCGTAAACATTCTGGCTGGAAAATAGTAAACGACCAACTTTATTTTCGAAAGCCGAACGCTGTCGTATCTCAAGTTGTCGACGATCTCGAACAGTGGAAGTTAGTTCTTTCTAAAGAAGCACGCGTGAACGTTATTAGAGAGGCTCACGACGTTTCGCAATCAGGTCATCTCGGAGTCGAGAAAACATATCAGCGGGTAGCGACTCGTTATTTCTGGCCGCGTATGTTTAAAGAGATCGCCAGCTATGTCCGACATTGTGACGTTTGTCAGAAGACGAAAGTCGAACAGAATGTGCCGATAAGTTTAATGGGACGCCGAGCTGTCGAAACGCCGTGGACGGTAGTAGCGGCAGATATTATGGGTCCTTTTCCGTCGAGTAAAAGCGGTAACGCATACATTTTGGTGATGCAAGATCTATTCACCAAATGGATTGAATGTAGCCCACTTCGTAAAGCAACGGGCAAAAAGATCCGCGAGCTCTTAAACGAATTAGTCGTGAACGCGCGTTGGGGCGCGCCGCGAATACTGTTAATGGATAACAGCACGGAGTTTATCAATCGCGAATTACAGGCGTTTGTGGAGGAGTATGGCATAGTTCACACTCCGTACCACCCTCAGGCAATCCGGTAGAACGAGTCAATAAGGTTCTCAAAACTATGATTACGGCATTTCTCGAAAACGATCACCGCGAATGGGACATGCACTTGTCTGAGTTCAGATTCGCCTATAACACGCCGCACACCTCCTTACAAGCTATTCCTGCGTTCTTGAATTTCGGCAGGGAACCTCCGCCGATTAACATCGTGCGTGGGAGGCACGAGCTAGCTGTTGAGGTCACGGAGACGAATCCCGAGAATTGAAGAGAGCATGGAGAGGATTCAGGCTTTGCGAGAGTGGTAGAAAACTTAGAAGCCACGCACAGTAAACAGGCGCATTATTATAATTTGCGAAGACGCAATCATTGTTTTGCGATTAGCGAGCAAGTTCTCAAGCGACAACACGTGTTGTCATCGGCCCCTCAGAATAGTTCGGCGAAGTTAGCGACTAAATATCACAGTCCGTTTATTATCGCGAAAATGTTGTTGCCGGTAGTGTACGAATTAGAAGATAATGCTAGTAGATCGGTAGGCAAAGTACATATTAAGGACTTAAAACCATATAATGTTCCACCTGATTCCCCAGGCATCTAACGTAGTCTCAGGAGTTGGTGAGAATGTCGCGGGAATTTCGCGAGAGATATCGCGACGTTTTTGAGGCCGTAGACGAATTACGTCCCGGCTTTTGGACTGCCCTGGCCGATGAGCTTAGACGCTTATACGAGGGGCGCGTCACGACCAGCGGCGCCGTAGTGCGTGAGTTCTCCGAGCAAAAGGAGACAGGTGTCCAGGCTGTCGTCGAAACTCGGGACCGAACCCGCTATCGATGCTGCGCGTGAGGTCGCCGTGCAGGCCGAGCTGTCGAGCCCAAAACCGGACTCCACATCTGCAAGGGACGTGGAGACTCTGTTAGAAGAGTCTCCCTGGGATAGCTCCGAGGAGCGAAAGGTGTCTCCCATCTCATTGGAGTGGCCTCAGTCACCCGTGGGGCCTCCTTCGCCCGACCGTTCCGGCACACCGGAAGGCTGGAACTGCGGCTCCCGCGCCCACCTCGTGCGGGAGTGTCAGCGAGAGAGGACCAAGAGCTTTTGCTGCGGTACCCAGGGTGTTACCGTTAAAACTTGCCCCTATTGCCGCGCAGGTTGGCTGGCCCTTACAGGAAGGGTATAGGCCACCAAGAATCTGAACCTCCAGGACTGGCACTTGTCCTGCGCCCTACTAACAGCTGTCGTATGCGGACTCCCCGCACCTTCTTAAGGATTTTTCTTTCTTCTCACTCTAATCTTTCTCTCTCTCTTTCTTTTCTCTCTTACTGGGGTTTTGCTGGAACCCAGGCTTCTCTTCCATGCTGTCGTTCCGGTTGGAAGGGTCCCGTTAGCGCACGGTGCGATAGCCCACGTTGCGGTAGCACACGAAAAATTGAACAGAATTCCCGATAGCACACCAATCCGATAGCACACCAACCCGATAGCGCACCAATTTTGCATCAAGTACAACTTTGCATACGGCGAAGCGAAGGGGACGGGAAGGATGCGGAAGGGGGACCGAAGGCTCCCCTGTGTGTGTGTGTGTGTGTGTGTGTGTGTATCTTTGCATGCAAAGTTGTACTTGACGTGCTATCGGGTTGATGCGCTATCGGGACGTGGGCTATCGGGAATTGTGTTCAATTTTTCGTGTGCTATCGGGACATGGGCTATTGCACTGTGCGCTAACGGATTCCGCTCGTTTCGGTTTGAGGCCACCAAGAAATGTTTGTACCTGAGCAAATAAATAAGTTTCGACCACCTTCTGTTTTAATTCTATGGTTTTCCCTTTCTTCTGCCCCGCTCCCCCAATTCCCTCGAATTTTTTCTTCGGTAAATTAAATCGCGAATGTCGAACGGGACGATTCTCGACAACCGCGGGCTTCGGTGGGAGACGATCATAGACTTACTAGAATAGACTGCTCATGAGCGTTTATTATGGTAGTGGGGGTATCCGTCACTGAGAAAAGGATAATATGTCGCTAATATGAGTTTCTATCTCTTTCTAGTGGGCGTGACATAGCTCACATTGACAATACGCATACTATAACACTCACGCTCTAACACCGTTATTGGTCGCTGTTTCCCCACTACTCTGCATTAAAAAGAGGTAGAAACTCATATTAACGACAGTTATCCTTTTCTCAGTGACGGATACCCCCACTACCTTCATGAGCAGTCTATTCTAGTAAGTCTATGGGGACGACATCGCGAAACCAATCCGTGAAAGGCGATAGCAGAGCGCTCCTCGTTTCAGTCGATGGGAATTGTTTTTGTTTCACTATATTACGATTTGTGTTCATGTCTGCCTCGGCTCTGGGGGCTTTGGTCGCCCGACCATGTGCGGAAAGAGCGGTGTAAAACCCGAGTTAGTGGCTATGATGGGTGACTGAAGCCGATATGTTCTCTCTTGGCTGGGGGGGGGGAGGTGTGAAGTTGCCGTCTTGTCGCGCGTCCATCCGCCCCGACAATTCTGACGGGGCGCGGGCTGAATGATTGCGCCAGAAGTCAACTTGCGAGAGAAATATCGAACTCCTCGGAGAGACGAGCGACTTTATTGTATTTCGCGTCTTTATTAATTTTTTTTGTATTGACGGAATTTCGGGAAACCCGGAGAACACCCGGAAGACGAAAATTACGTTGAGGGATTCCTCACAACGGCCTACGACACGGCGTTCCCCGCCGGCGAGCGGGGGAAGAAATAACGCCCGATTTATCGAACCTCGAGACAGACCGGGGGAACATCGCCCCTCGCTAGAAAGAGGAGGATGAAGGCCCGATTGGCATCATCTTTCGTCCACCGAAAGTGGAGAACAAAAGAAAGATGGGCCTCCACAGCAAGACCCTCGGCCGAAATTTAAATATTCGGGGCCGTTTCGCGCCGGGCGCAGGAATACCTCGCGCGTAACAAAGCGCAAAGATATTGCGCGTGTCGCGACGTGATTAGCCGCGGGGTCGCGCACTCCTGCGCACCGTCATTGACGCAGCTATCGACCCTGGATCGGAAGATCGAACCGATCCAGGGACAGTACGGC
>JAPIVC010000927.1:0-17371 GCA_030586385.1 Camponotus fellah
CCGAAAGCGCTAAACACAGTCAATATACATTAATTAGATTAAAAATTATTAGTATATATTGTTTTTATATAAAAAGACATATTTTATACAATAATTATCGTTTCTAATATATATAATACTCGAATCTTACCTTTAGCACCTCCTAATGTTGCCATAAATAAAGCATCTTTGTAATCAAATGGTACATTATCATGTCCCATCAGAGATAGAGAAGTTGATACCTGCAAAACCGATTCCATTTCATTCAAGATGCTGTAAGTTGATCCAGCAGAAACATCTAAAAAGAGATACATTCATTATTAACATAATAATGAACATTATATCGATGAGTTCTTACATTAAATTTTACTTTTACTTTTTAAAAAGAGTCATTATTAATATAAAATCTTTGCAAAGTAAAATATTTGCAGTACCTGTTCCAAGGCCAACGTTGATATTATTAGCTCTTAATCTCCGCACATCGCAAAGACCGCTTTTCAAATTTATATTCGAAGACGGACAGTGAATTATACCTGTTCCTCGTTTCGCAAGCGTGTTAAGTTCATTATCCTCAAAGAAGATTCCGTGTGCTAATATTGTCTGTAAAAAAAATATTAAATGTATATTATAAACATATATTTAATTGGAACACCTCTATTATGTATAAGAATAATATGTATAATATCGATTCTTTCACAATCTATTTAATAGGTTGACAAAACAAAATTAAGTCTTACCTTGTTGGTAAGAAGACCAGCGGAATCATAAACTGCAGTGCATGTGTCTCCAAATTCTTCTTTTACTCTTTTTACCTCATCCTTAGTTTCATTAATGTGACTCTACAGAATGAAAAACAAGTTGAATTGATACTAATGTGTGGTGAATATTAGACAAGTGTAACATACCTGTATATGTAAATCCTTTTCTTTAGCAATCTTTGCCAGCTCTTGCATTAATTCCATGTCGCACTTCAACGCCTGACATGGCGTAATAATTGGTCTTACAAGAGGATTCTACAGAAAGATTTGAGTAATATGACATATTTTTTGTTTGCATGATTATGTTTTAAAATTTAAATAAAATTAAGTAAAATTAAGTAAAATTTTTTATTTATCTATAAATTAAAATTTAAATAAAATTAAGTAAAATTAAGTAAAATTTTTTATCTATAAATATATATATAACTAGAAAACTAATATTTCATCATAATGTGCAGGAAATAAGATATAAATTTGCATTTACTCCAATTTCTTCGACAGCTTTTATAAAGGCCTTAGTAGTCTCGATTGATTTTTCCGTGCTTTCGTAATATCCATCATCCCGTGGAGTGTTTATGTTTACTTTTCCGACGAAAGCTCGTTGACCAAACTGTGAACACTTCTTTGCGAGAATCACAGATGCCTCGGTATACAGACCTGCAAAATAACATGCTGTTGTTGTTCCAGTTTGTATACATCGTCTCTGCAATAACAATTAAAATAATAATGAAAAGATAAGAATCTTTTAGGTGAAATATAATTATTATTTTATAATAATATACTTTATATATTAATTTTAACATTATTCTATTATAGTATTATTTTAAATTATTATATAAGTATCGCTTTTAGATAATATTATGTTTCAAGATTTTTGTTTTACATACCACAACTATATCGAACACTTTTTCTGCAAATTGTTGATCAGAATACTGCCTCTCCAATGGAAAAGTAGAGGCTTCCAGCCAGTCGAAGAGAGTTTTACCTAAACCCAATCCAATATTCGGAAACTGCACTGCGTGTATATGGCCATCGATAAATCCAGGAATTATAAATTGTCCTGGTGATAAATTATTAATTTCATCTGCGTGAAAATCATCTATCTTCTGTTGATCTGAATTTTCCGTAACATCAACAATCTGGATATTGTACAAATATTAATAAAGATATTGTTATATATATATTGTTTTACATTTATTTTTATATTAAATATATTTATATTAAATAAGTTACTAATAAAATAAAAAAATAGTAATTTAAATAAAAGTAATTTATGAAATATATTAAATACCTGGCCATCCTCGACAAATATCGTAACATTTTCTTTAAAAATCACTTCTTCATTTTCATCTGCATGAATCACAGAACCAGTAAAAACTTGTCGAACCATTGTGCGCAGTATATTTTTAATATATCAATCACCACTGAAACAATACAATAAAACATGTACATTGTCATCTGCGAAAGTTTTAAAATTTCTGAAAATGTTTCTCTTTGTATCTATAATCTTTCTAGTACGACTACGGTAAAATTAATGTTTCAAAAAGAAAATAAATAACGTATTTCTTCTTATATTATCATTATGTACTTATCATTGTATACTCTATCAAAATAACAGAAAAAAGACAATTGTAGAAATAATTTTAATTCTATATAAAAGAACGTACATATATATGTAATTTAGATACAAGTAAAAATTCCCAATATCTTCCCAATATAATATTAAATACAATATATAATAATAAATATTATATTATATTATATTATATTATTATATAATATTATGTTAATATTAAATATATAATATTAAATACAATATGACTTCTTTCACAAACAACTCAGTTATAAAGTGCTTTAATCTTTTAATAACGAATTTATTAACGAGATATTTATAATATGTACGTTATCGTAGCATGTGATTACTGCAGAGATTATTGGCGATATGGAAAACGATAACGTTGCAAAACTGATAGAGATTATTGGCGATATAGAAAACGTTGCAAGCTGATTTGATCTGGAAAAACCATATCGCATTTGATTATATCCAGTATCTGATATATGCATTGTAATTATGTATCTTTTTCGACCTTTTACAACACATCTTCGAAAGATAATCGTGACAATTACAAAATTATTGAACGATAGGAATCGCATCACACAAAAATATGCAAATAATGTAGACACTAATTAAAGATAGAGACAGAGAAGCGAGTTCGATTGGAGGAATTGAGATGGAAATTAGCTCGGTATTTAATGATAAAAGATATCAAAATAAAGTACATATTTATTCTTTATTTTGTCAACAGCAAGAATATTTTTAAAAGAATATATGTATCTTAAAAATAGCTAAACTCGATCGCTAACATAATAATAATCATGTAATTTTGTTAGTAAAAGTTATTCAATATCTTATATTAATTAAGATGATTATTAATTTTATATCTTATTATACTCGTTAATAAAATTATAAAGAGGAAAATGAAGAATTAATGCATTTATTTAATTTTAATCTTCAAAATTATTTAATCATTACAAAATATTATTTATAAATTTGTTTATAACATACAAAAATGGACATTATTTTATTATAATTCATTCAACAGCTTATTTCCATTATATATAACTTACTTTATAGGTTGACAAAGCAAAATTAAATCTTATCTTGTTGGTAAGAAAACCAGCAGTTAACATCTGTGTATGTCAGTTCGAATTTTTTTTTATTGCTTTTATGTCGCTTTTTTTAGTTTCGGCGATAGGACTCTACAGAGAATGAAAAACAAGTTAAATTGATACTAATTTGTGATGAATATTACATAAGTATATTTGTGTATATGTAAATCATTGGGCGAAGCGTGGCACAATAGACAGCACCCTAGTCTACAAAGTTAAAAGTCTCGATAGAACCGAAAAATTGTATCTCGGGAAGCAATGGCAAACTACCGAGAATTTCTTGTCAAGAAAGATAAAGAATGATGATTTAAATCATTTTCTCTAGCAATCTTTGCCAGTTGTTGCATCAATTTCATATCGCAAATAAATCCACATCTTGGAGTAATAATCGGTCTTATTAAGGAATCGGGTTCGACAAGTCCCACGGTCCTACAAAATGTTTTGAATAATATGACATATTTTTTTATGTAATTATATATTTATTTATTTATATATTTATTTATATATTTATTTATTTATATATTTATATATATAATTATTTATTTATATATTTATTTATTTATTTAATAATACAAAAACGGGATTAACTATCCCTTTGATACAATAAAGAAATAAGACAGGCAATACTAAGATAGAAACAATAATGATCATTACATTAATAAGATTGTGATTTGCTTAAATTACGCTTAAAAGAATTTAAACATGGATCAAAGAAGTCAACGTTATTCACAATTTGATTGCCACAAACTGCAATCCGATTAAACGATTTATATTTGCTATATGACGTATGGTGTACCTTCTCATGAAATAGTTTCCGATTTCTAAGAGATCTAACCGGAATGATAAATTTTAATTTTACCAATAATTCAGGGCAAATTATCATGCCATTGATTAATTTAAAGAGAAAAACCATATCGATTTGTTTCCTTCTATTTGTGAGGGTTTGTAACTTAAGAATGTTTAATAAATTGTCGATAATAAAATATAAAATATATTAATGTAAAATAAAAGACGTAATTAAAATCCATCAAACTGGCAGTTTATTGAGGTAAAAAAATCACAACATTTCGACCATAGGTTTTGGTCCTTTTCGAATGAAAGTAATTTAGTTAATTATTCCATGGTGAGAAAATCAACCAAAACCTATGGTCGAAATGTTGTGATTTTTTTACCTCAATAAACTGCCAGTTTAGTCAATTTTAATTACGTCTTTTATTTTATGTACTGGCAACCTTCAAGAATTTTATGTTATATTAATGTAAAATTTTTATATATAACTAGAAAATTATTATATTATTACAAGGTCCCTCAATTGATGATTTTCCTTTGAAGCTTTATTATATAAGGGTCACTTCTGAGTTGATTTTGCCATGCTTTTATAATATTCATCGTCTCATGGAACGATGATTATGTTTATGTTTACTTTTCCAATGAAAGTCAACGAGCGACCCTTCAGGGATTCTTCGTGGCAATCGGCATTGCATCCATTGAGAGAGATACCAACATCGCTCGGGAGTTGCATATCACTGTATTAAAAGCAGCATTAGGTGTGAGATCTGGATAGCTCAGTTGATTAGAGTTGATTAGAGCAGTTGCCCGGAAAGCGAAAGACTCAGGTTCGATTTCCGATCCAGCCATCTCATATATATTTCTAGTCCACGAATATTGTTTTCTGAAAATTCTTCGTTGAACCAAATGGTCAGATAGATACGTCTAACCTCCCCTGTCTTTTCCACGAGAAGTATATTTCCCATGTTACATGGGGATATAAAATATTTTCTTATAAAAATAATAAAAGTAAGGTATGGAATATGTTAAATACCTTGTCAGCCTCGACAAGCGACGTTATTATTAAAAATTACTTCATTATTTTCGTTCGCATGAATCATAGGGCTGATAAATTTTTGCCGCAACATTGTGTAATATTTTTTGAATATATACACTACTGGAACAATATAATGAAATGTGTTATTATTAGCAGAAGTTTTAAAATATTTCTCTTTATCTCTAAATAATCTTTCTAATATGACTACAATAAAATTAACTTTTCAATAAGAAAACTATAAATAATGAATTTTTTCTTATATTTCCATTTATTTTATACTCTATAATAAAAAAAAATAATTGTGCAAATAATATTATTCCTACATAAAAGAAGATACATGTATATATGTAATATATATTTAATACAACAATTTTCATTAATTTCAAATATAATATTACTCAGCTTTTTTCGAACTATTCATAACAGTTAAAATGCTTCTGTCTTTTAATAATGTCTTTTAATAATAAAGCTATTTAATAAAATATTTATGATATGTTTGATGTGACTATTGCGGAAATGATTGATGATGTAGAAAATGATAATGTTAAGAAACAGATTTGATCTGATTTGATCTGGAAATACCACATTGCATTTGATTATATACATACAATATCCGAAATATATATATTGTGATTATGTATTTTTTTTACGCGGACCACATCTTCATAATTTCTATCCGAGAGATAATCCTGATAATTACAAAATTATTAGGCTTCGGCTACTGGAAGGAATGAGTCAGGACGAAAGTGTGAGGAAATCGAGAATATAAAAAATATAAATAAGCAATATTTGGCAATTAATAGTATCGTATATTATTAGAAAATAAAAAAAAATAAAAGATATACAAGATGAGTCTGATAAAAAGTTTATACATATAATTGTGATCTTAATCCTTGAACGTGTTTTTGGTGTTTCCAATTATTATATATTGTCAATTATAATTTTTCTTTTTTAAATAAGATGTACTTTTGAATCACTCCATCGATAGTGAGCTTCATAACTTTTATATCAGAGCCTGTTTCGAAAAGTCAACCGTTGTCAAGATATATACAAAATTAAAAATCAAAATTTCAATTTGGATGATCTTGCAAATATAATGCAGGGCTATCTCTCTCTATTCATTTGTTTGGAAATATTGGAAATGAAAATTATAGTAATATAGAAATTAAAGACATTCAAGATCCCTCAAAGACACAATAATATGTGCCACTATTTGTCTTACAATTTTAAAAATATATATCTTTTCTATCTCCTTAAAAATATATATCTTTTTTATCTTCAACTGTTTTCAAGAAAAACGTAACTTTTAGCAGACTCATCTTGTATAAATAATGAAAACAATAATGTGCAATCGGTGTGATTAGCGCAATTGTATATTATTGGATCAAAACAGTTCGAACTTTACGCAATCGTTCAAACGAGACAAAATTGTAAGACATTTTCAGTTTAATAAAAGACACCTTCCATAATGTTATCGGTCTAACTTTTCGTAAATAATTTCGCTGTCGATCTACGTGACAATATTCGATAAATCGCGAATTTATGCGACATTTGTAGCGGGATTTAAAAAGATGCCGCCCAATAAAAGATCGTGATACAATGATAATAATAATTTTCTATCCGATATAATATATATGAAAATCGAGCGGAAGAAGTCGCGAAATATTCGGATTGAGAGCTTTATAATATGTAACGTATATGATTAAGAGTTATATAAATGAATGAAATTAGTAATAATATTAACGCGAGTTTTCACGCAAATATAAATATAAAAAGAAATATAACGAATAGTATTATTTTATTATTATAATGTATGTGAAAGGATAAAAAATTTCTCAAATATGTACTTACTTCTATCTTTTGTAAAGTTACGGAAGAAAATTTTGATTGTGCTTCTTATGCAAAAACGTTACGTTTGATGTTTCCAAAGGACGCGTATCTTTTCTTTATTTTGTTAACAGTAAGTATATTTTTAAAAGAATATTACAAGAATCTTAAGAATAATTGAACTCTCAATCGCTAATATAATAAGAAACATGCAACTTCAATCGTAAAAGATATTCAATATATTAAGATGATTATTAATAAAATTATTTAAAAAAAGAAGAATTAATGTATTTATTTAATATTAAATTTCAAAAGATTATTATAGAGTATTTATAAATTTGTTTATAAAATACAAAAATAGAAACATTTTATAATTTATTCAACAGTTTATTTACATTATTGAATTAATGTTTAATTAAAACAGTGCAAAAGTAACATCTTACCAAATAAAATGCTTCTTACTTAACTTTTCTACCTTTTACATAAACTGATACTATATTACGATCATTCCCCGAATATATAAATCTTTGGAGATTTTCCTCGAGTGTGTAATCTGTGAAGTTGTTCAACAAACTGTTTTCTGCGTGCAAATCTATGACGAGAGCATCAAATTCTTTACCTGGTATGAAATTACCGACTTTATCCTCAATCGAAAGCGCTAAACACAGTCAATATACATTTAATTAGAATGAAAATTATAGTGTATATTGTTATATCAAAAGATATATTTTACACGATAATTATCGTTTCTATATGGCAATACTGGAACTTTACCTTTAGCACCTCCTAATGTTGCCATAAAGAAGGCATCTTTGTAATCAAATGGTACATTACCATGTCCTGTTAAAAATAAAGAATTTGATACATGTAAAACAAATCTCATTTCATCCAAGATGCTATAACTTGATCCAGCAGAAACATCTAAGAAGAGATACATTCATTATTAACGTAATAATGAACATTATGTCGATTAGTTGTTACACTGAATTTTACATAAAAATGTCATTATTAATATAAAATCTTTGCAAAGTAAAATATTTGCAGTACCTGTTCCAAGGCCAACGTTGATATTATTAGCTCTTAATCTCCGCACATCGCAAAGACCGCTTTTCAAATTTATATTCGAAGACGGACAGTGAATTATACCTGTTCCTCGTTTCGCAAGCGTGTTAAGTTCACTATCCTCAAGGTAGATTCCGTGTGCTAATATTGTCTGTAAAAAAATATTAAATGTATATTATAAACATATATTTAATTGGAACATCTCTATTATGTATAATAATAATATATATAATATCAATTCTTTCACAAACTATTTAATAGGTTGATAAAACAAAATTAAGTCTTACCTTGTTGGTAAGAAGACCAGCGGAATCATAAACTGCAGTGCATGTATCTCCAAATTCTTCTTTTACTCTTTCTATCTCATCCTTAGTTTCATTAACGTGACTCTACAGAATGAAAAACGAGTTGAATTGATATTAATGTGTGGTGAATATTAGACAAGTGTAATATACCTGTATATGTAAATCTTTTTCTTTAGCAATCTTTGCCAGCTCTTGCATTAATTCCATTGTGCACTTCAATGCTTGCCTTGGCGTGATAATTGGTCTCACAAGGGGATTCTACAAATAAGTTTGAGTAATATGACATATTTGTTTTTGCCTGATTATGTTTCAATGTAAAATTATTTATCTATATGTATGTACAAGGTGTTGAAAAAAAAGGGTCACATATTTTGACAGCAGGTAGTATTGATCAAAACAAGAAGAAAAGATCTAATTAACATAGGTCCTAAGACTAATATCTTCAAAGATACAAGCTATTTTGTTATTTGAGCTCTTTGTCATTTTCTTATTAGTCGTGTCATCTTTAGAATGTAATGAACAAAGAAGTAGGGGAGAGTGGGGTACAATGGGGACACCTTTTTTCTAGGTGCCTTAAAAAATAAAAAAATAAACAAAGAGAGATAAAAAAACAATTTTTATTTTAATATGAAATGTAATCATTTATCTTCCATAAAAAAACTGAAGTAAAGAAACTGAATGTATGATAACAAAATAAAAACTCTGTTTTTACAAAAAATTTTAATGCTGACTCAGCATTAGAGGAGGTGATTGCCATTCACTCTCACGCATGTTTCAGTCCTACGTCTTAGAGAATCACGCACTCTACTTCATTTTTTGTTTTTGTAAAAAAAGAGTTTTTATTTTGTTATCATACATTTAGTTTCTTTACTTCAGTTTTTTTATGGAAGATAAATAATTACATTTCATATTAAAATAAAAATTGTTTCTCTCTTTGTTTATTTTTTATTTTTTAAGGCACCTAGAAAAAAAACATCCCCATTTTACTCCATCTCCTCTACTCCTTTGTTCATTACATTCTAAAGATGACACGATTAATAAGAAAATGACAAAGAGCTCAAATAACAAAATAGCTTGTATCTTTGAAGATATTAGTCTTAGGACCTATGTTAATTAGACCTTTTCTTTTTGTTTTCATCAATACTACCTGCTATCAAAATATGTGATCCTTTTTTTTCAACACCCTGTATAACTAGGAAACTAATATCTCATCATAATGTGCAGGAAATAAGATATAAATTTACTCCTATTTCTTCGACAGCTTTTATAAAGGCCTTAGTAGTCTCGATTGATTTTTCCGTGCTTTCGTAATATCCATCATCCCGTGGAACGTCTATGTTTGCTTTTCCGACGAAAGCCCGTTGACCAAACTGTGAACACTTCTCTGCAAGAATCACAGATGCCTCGGTATACAGACATGAAAAATAACTTGCTGTTGTTGTTCCAGTTTGTAAACTTCGTTTCTGCAGTAACAATTAAAATAATAATTAAATATACAAACAATGAACGGTCCAAATGATAAAAATAAAATTAAAAGGCTACGAAACCGTGACGCAAGATGTTAGAGCGTAAAGAAATTAAAAATAATACTAAAAGACTCTAGGTAAGAGACATAATATATTAATATTCAGTTAAATATAAAATACATACGTATATTTCGATCTATTCAAGGTCCTTTTCAATACTCAGGAAATCATTAGGATATAAACAAAATTAAAATTTAAATAATAATAAACAGAGCGCGATTATAAAAAGACGGGCGCAATAGAAGGCAATCTAAACAATATGTACAATAATAACGGTCGCAAATATTTTAAAATAATAATGAAAAGATAAGAATTTTTTAGATCAAATACAATTATTATTTTATAGGAATATAGTATTATTTTAAATTATTATAGTATTATAGTATTATTTTAAATTATTATAATATTATAGTATTATTTTAAATTGTTATATAAGTATTGCTTTTATATAATATTATGTTTCAAGATTTGTTTTACATACCACAACTATATCAAACACTTTTTCTGCAAATTGTTGATCGGTATACTGCCTCTCCAATGGAAAAGTATAGGCTTCCAGCCAGTCGAAGAGAGCTTTATCATAACCCAATCCAAGATTCGGAAACTGCACTGCGTGTACATGGCCATCGATAAATCCAGGAACTAGAAATTGTCCTGGTAATAAATTATTAACTTCGTCTGCGTGAAAATCATCTATCTTCTGTTGATCTGGATTTTCCGCAACATCAATAATCTGAATATTGCATATCACAGATGTGTAAAGAATTCTATTGTTTTACATATTATCTATATTAGATAAGTTACTAACAAAAAAAATAGTGATAACAAAAATAGTATATGAAATATGTTAATAATTAAATACCTTGCCATCCTCGACAAGAATCGTAACAATCTCCTTAAAAATTACTTCTCCATTCTCATCTGGATGAATCATAGAACCAGTAAAAACTTGTCGAACCATTGTGTCAAACTATTGTTTTAATATATACAATCACCACTGGAATAAAATGAAGAAACATGTACACTGCTATTTTCAAAATTTATAAAATATTTTTAAAATGTTTCTTTTTATCACTTTATAAATGTTTCTTTATTATCACTATATATTTCTATATTATCACACTATATTTTTTATTATCTTTTTACAATTGTAGTACAACTGCCATAAAATTTGCTTTTCAATAAGAAAACTAAATAAATAATTTGTTTCTTATATTATTATCATATACTTTATACATTATTATGTACTCTACCATAATAATAAGAAAGAGAATTGTGCAAATAATTTTAATTCTAATAAAAGAACGTACATATACATATGTAATTTAGATTCAAGTAAAGTGCAGATTCAAAAATTCCCAATATCTTCAAATATAATATAAAATACAATATCACTTCTCTTTCACAAACTACTCAGTTATAAAGCGTTTTAATCTTTAAATAAGGAAATTATTTAACGAGATATTGATATGTGCTTTATCATAACATGATTACTGCGGCAGTGATTATTGGAGATATAAAAAAACGATAACGTTGCAAAACTGCTGATTTAATCTAAAAAAATTAGATTATCTAAAAAAATTATCTAAGACATTGCGTTTTTTACGCACAATATCTGATACATGTATTGTGATTATGTACTTTTTTTCGATTTTACGGAAGTCACAAAACATCTTCGGCGCGATCTACTATTTTCCCCGAAAAATAATCGCGACAATTACAAGATTATTTATATTCCAGATACTGATAGAGGGGACAAATTTGGTCGGGACGAAAATAAGGAGATCGACAACATCAAGAGACACAATATTTGAAAAATTAATAGTATCGTATATTATTGAAAAAAGAATGAAGAAAACATGTGTAAGATAAATCTGATAAGAAGTTTATTTTTCTCAAAAACGACTAGAAATAGAGAAAAATATCCATTAATAAAATTGTAAGACAAATAAGGATACATATATAATGGTGATCTTAAGAAACCTTAAATGTTCTTGGTTTGCATGTTACCAATTATAATTTCTCTTTTTCAAATTAAATGTTCTTTTGAATCGTTCTATCGATAGTGAACTTAATAATAACTTTTGCTTAATCATAGCCTTTTTGAAAAGTCAACCGTTGTTAAAATATTTATAAAATTAAAAATTAAAATTTGAATCTGATGATCTTCTGTTGGTCTGGATTTTCCATAACATCAATAATCTGAATATTGTATAATACAGATGTTAATGAAAATATTATTTTATCTACAAGTTATTAATAAAATAATAGTAAAAATAATAAATGAAATATGTTAAATATCTCGCCATCCTCGACAAGTATTGCAACACTCCCTTTAAAGATCACTTCTCCATTTTCATCTGCATAAATGAGAACCGGTATAAAAACTTGCCTAGACATTGTGCAAATATTTTTTTAATAATATATCACCACTGAAACAATATAATGAAACATACGAGACTTCCTTTTTCGACGAGAGACATATTTTAGGAAATGCACTTTCTTATGTAATAAATCAGTAGTACAATAATACATCGAAATTATTTTTTTTACAAACAAAGTAATAAGCACATGAAATTTTATTAATAATTTCTTTTCTGTAATCTAATCTATAATTCATTTTTTCTGGAGTCTTGGCAAAAATATGCGCTTACACTGTGCCCCATCCGGCAGAGAAGAATTAGATATATTTTAACATTCAAACAATTGGTGAAAATGCGTTTAAAGTGTTGGCACAAAGCCTGGGATTTTGAGGAATTATGTGATCATACTATTAAAATAATCAATATAGCACATAAAAATTTTTATTATTCTCATTTTCAATATCTCCATAATATCTCTCGTTCGTACTTTTCTTTTTCTCCGGTCGAATTGCACTCGGACAGCTGTCGGAGTCGATCGAATTCACTGATTAAATAAGCAAATTAAATTAATATTAAATTAATTTATTGTTTTTATTTATTGTACATGTGTGTGTGTGTGTGTGTGTGTAATTGCGTTAAGATGCGCTTGGGCATTCGACAATCTTGTTTACTCATACGAATATTCAAATCCTTATTTACAATTTGAACGCCTGCGGTTAGATTGAGTTTTTGCCGCGCTTTGTGTCGCGTTTTTGCGTGTGTTATGACGTGGCCATCAGCTGTTTGCTCCGGGTTTTAATCGCACTCGCTCGCAGATTAATAGGGATAGTGTATTTTCGGGATGTAACACGATGCAACATTATCGATAATTCGTACATGCCAAATATATCTCTAGAATCATCATAACACTTTAACATAAGAAATTTTATGTCGTGTTTTAAAAGATTTTTTTGTCAAACCATCCACATATTCAAGAGCCATGTGCTCATCATCATCATCAATTTTTATTTTGCTCATCATCATCGATTTTAATTTTGCTCATCATCATCTTTGATTTTTATTTTGCTCATCATTACCGATTTTAATTTTGCTCATCATCATCATCGATTTTTAATTTGCTCATCATCATCATCAATTTTTATTTTGCTCATCATCATCGTTTTTTAATTTGCTCATCATCATCATCGATTTTTAATTTGCTCATCATCATCATCGTTTTTTAATTTTCTCATCATCATCATCGATTTTTAATTTGCTCATCATCATCGATTTTTATTTTGCTCATCATCATCATCGATTTTTAATTTGATCATCATCGTTTTTTTAATTTGCTCATCATCATCATCGATTTTTATTTTGCTCATCATCATCATCAATTTTTATTTTGCTCAACATCATCATCAATTTATATTTTGCTCATCATCATCATCAATTTTTATTTTCTCATCATCATCATCAATTTTTAATTTGATCATCATCATCGTTTTTTTAATTTGCTCATCATCATCATCATCATCAATTTTTAATTTGCTCATCATCATCATCGATTTTTAATTTGATCATCATCATCATCATCGATTTTTAATTTGATCATCATCATCATCAATTTTTAATTTGCTCATCATCATCATCGATTTTTATTTTGCTCATCATCATCATCAATTTTTAATTTGCTCATCATCATCGTTTTTTAATTTGCTCATCATCATCATCATCAATTTTTAATTTGATCATCATCATCATCGATTTTTAATTTGATCATCATCATCAATTTTTATTTTGCTCATCATCATCATCGATTTTTAATTTGATCATCATCATCATCATCGATTTTTATTTTGCTCATCATCATCATCAATTTTTAATTTGATCATCATCAACGTTTTTTAATTTGTTCATCATCATCATCATCATCAATTTTTAATTTGATCATCATAATCTTCTATTTTTATTTTGCTCATCATCATCATCAATTTTTATTTTGCTCATCATCATCGATTTTTAATTTGATCATCATCATCAATTTTTATTTTGCTCATCATCATCATCAATTTTTATTTTGCTCATCATCATCATCGATTTTTAATTGGATCATCATCATCGTTTTTTAATTTGCTCATCATCATCATCAATTTTTATTTTGCTCATCATCATCATCAATTTTTATTTTGCTCATCATCATCATCAATTTTTAATTTGATCATCATCATCGATTTTTAATTTGCTCATCATCATCATCATCATCGATTTTTAATTTGATCATCATCATCAATTTTTAATTTGCTCATCATCATCATCAATTTTTATTTTGATCATCATCATCGTTTTTTAATTTGCTCATCATCATCGATTTTTATTTTGCTCATCATCATCATCGATTTTTAATTTGCTCATCATCATCATCAATTTTTAATTTGCTCATCATCATCATCAATTTTTATTTGCTCATCATCATCTATTTTTATTTTGCTCATCATCATCGATTTTTAATTTGATCATCATCATCGTTTTTTTAATTTGCTCATCATCATCATCATCAATTTTTAATTTGCTCATCATCAACATCGATTTTTATTTTGCTCATCATCATCGTTTTTTAATTTGCTCATCATCATCATCATCAATTTTTAATTTGCTCATCATCATCGATTTTTATTTTGCTCATCATCATCATCAATTTTTAATTTGATCATCATCATCAATTTTTATTTTGCTCATCATCATCATCGATTTTTATTTTGCTCATCATCATCAACATTTTTAATTTTGCTCATCATCATCATCAATTTTTATGTTGCTCATCATCATCATCAATTTTTATTTTGCTCATCATCATCATCGATTTTTATTTTGCTCATCATCATCATCAATTTTTATTTTGCTCATCATCATCATCAATTTTTAATTTGCTCATCATCATCATCAATTTTTATTTTGCTCATCATCATCATCAATTTTTAATTTGATCATCATCATCAATTTTTATTTTGCTCATCATCATCAATTTTTATTTTGCTCATCATCATCATCAATTTTTATTTTGCTCATCATCATCATCAATTTTTATTTTGCTCATCATCATCATCAATTTTTATTTTGCTCATCATCATCGATTTTTATTTTGCTCATCATCATCATCAATTTTTATTTGCTCATCATCATCATCAATTTTTAATTTGTATCATCATCATCGATTTTTATTTTGCTCATCATCATCGATTTTTAATTTGCTCATCATCATCATCATCAATTTTTAATTTGCTCATCATCATCAATTTTTATTTTCGATCATCATCATCAATTTTTAATTTGATCATCATCATCAATTTTTATTTTGCTCATCATCATCATCAATTTTTAATTTGATCATCATCATCAATTTTTATTTTGCTCATCATCATCATCGATTTTTATTTTGCTCATCATCATCATCAATTTTTATTTTGCTCATCATCATCATCAATTTTTATGTTGCTCATCATCATCATCAATTTTTATTTTGCTCATCATCATCATCGATTTTTATTTTGCTCATCATCATCGATTTTCATTTTGCTCATCATCACCGATTTTTATTTGCTCATCATCATCATCGATTTTTAATTTGATCATCATCATCGTTTTTTAATTTGCTCATCATCATCATCAATTTTAATTTGCTCATCATCATCATCAATTTTTATTTTGCTCATCATCATCATCAATTTTTAATTTGCTCATCATCATCAATTTTTATTTTGCTCATCATCATCATCGATTTTTAATTTGATCATCTTCATCATCGATTTTTAATTTGATCATCATCATCAATTTTTATTTTGCTCATCATCATCATCGATTTTTAATTTGATCATCATCATCATCGATTTTTATTTTGCTCATCATCATCGATTTTTAATTTGATCATCATCATCATCGATTTTTAATTTGATCATCATCATCAATTTTTATTTTGCTCATCATCATCATCGATTTTTAATTTGCTAATCATCATCGTTTTTTAATTTGCTCGTCACCATCGTTTTTTAATTTACTCATCATCATCATCGATTTTTATTTTGCTCATCATCATCATCGATTTTTAATTTGATCATCATCATCGTTTTTTAATTTGCTCATCATCATCATCAATTTTAATTTGCTCATCATCATCATCAATTTTTATTTTGCTCATCATCATCATCAATTTTTAATTTGCTCATCATCATCAATTTTTATTTTGCTCATCATCATCATCGATTTTTAATTTGATCATCATCATCGTTTTTTAATTTGCTCATCATCATCATCATCAATTTTTATTTTGTTCATCATCATCATCGATTTTTATTTTGCTCATCATCATCATCGATTTTTATTTTGCTCATCATCATCATCAATTTTTATTTTGCTCATCATCATCATCGATTTTTAATTTGATCATCATCATCAATTTTTATTTTGATCATCATCATCATCGATTTTTATTTTGCTCATCATCATCATCGATTTTTATTTTGCTCATCATCATCGATTTTTAATTTGATCATCATCATCACATTTATTTTGTTCATCATCATCATTTTTAATTTTCTCATCATCATCGATTTTTATTTTGCTCATCATCATCATCAATTTTTAATTCGCTCATCATCATCATCGATTTTTATTTTGCCATCCTCATCATCGATTTTTAATTTGATCATCATCATCGTTTTTAATTTCATCATCATCATCATTTAATTTGCTCATCATCATCATCAATTTTTACTTTGCTCATCATCATCATCAATTTTTAATTTGCTCATCATCATCAATTTTTATTTTGCTCATCATCATCATCGATTTTTAATTTGATCATCTTCTCCACTTTTTAATTTGATCATCATAATCAATTTTATTTTGCTCATCATCATCATCAATTTTTATTTTAATTCATCATCATCATCTTTTTAATTTGCTCATCATCATCATCAATTTTTATTTTATCCATCATCATCAATTTTAATTTGATCATCATCATCGTTTTTAATTTGCTCATCATCAATTTTTAATTTGCTCCTCATCATCATCATTT
>JAPIVC010000928.1:0-36583 GCA_030586385.1 Camponotus fellah
TTTTCCCCGTATCCTATTACTTCTCTAAAAGCTTCCTTAAAATCCTCCTGCCCTTTTTCGGTCCAGTTTCCTTTTCATTCTCCCTCTTCCCTTATTCCCTCCCAATTTCTCCCCTCCCCCTCAATCCCTACCGTTATTGGTCTATGATCCGACTCAATCCTATCTTCTACCCTAAATTCTATTATTCTTTCTCTTGTTCTATTGTCTCCTATTACATAATCTATTACTGAATTCCCCCTCTCTCCTACATAAGTCCATTCTCCTACCTCATCCCCCTAAAGTTTCCATTCAGCACCGACCACCCTTGTTCTTCCAAAAAGCTACATAGCTTCCTCCCTTTTCTATTCATTTTCTTATCCATAGATTCCCTTTCATCTAAAAATGCATTTTCTGACATGATACTTTATTTATAATATTCAAGAATATATGTCAGAAAATAAAATGCATTTTTTATTCATTTGAAAGTAATTTTAATAGAATAATGAGAATGTTACAATTAAAATAATATCAAACACGATATAAGTGGCATAAATTTAGTTAAATATATAATTATAAAACTTGTATTATCAGACTAATTAAAAATTACCTGATTTACGCCGTGTTTGATATCATTTTAAACGCAATAATCTCATAAATTCATTGAAATTATTTTCAAACCGATGGAATTAAAAATAAAAGTTTTAATTTTTATTTTATAAGACGTTTACATTTTCGTGAATTGCAAATGGATAGAGGAAGCGAAGAAACCGATTGTAAAGCCGCGCCTTGTGTCGTATCACCGTATCGTATCATGATCGCCTCTTATCATGATACGAATATGCTGATTATGATGATACGCCATGGCCTTGTTTTCAATCCGTATCCGTATCCCGTATCTGTATCTTTTATTTTAGTTTTCCATCTAGCACGTCCGTATCGTTAATTCCACGTTGCTTGCTGTGGAGACAATGTCTCTCTGTACAGTTAGCTGCTGCTAGCTACATTTTTTCTTCATTATTTATTGAAGAAGAAAACGAGGAAATCACGACGGTGGTGGATGAAAACAGTTTTTGCGAATCGCGAAGTGTATAGTGGTTCAAGTTTATTGCGTGATTTAAAATTTCAATCTGTTAGTGGACAGTACAAAAACTTCACAAGGATGTCGCCCGCTGAGTTTGAGTACCTGATAAATTTGGTGGGGGAGCAGATTTCCAAAAAAGACACCGTATATAGGAAAGCAATATCTGTGCAAGAAAGGTTAGCCATAACTTTGCGCTTTTTGGCAACTGGCGATTCTTATGCAAGCCTACAGTACCTGTTTAAAGTCTCCAAACAAACAATCAGTGAAATCGTCCCCGAAGTTTGTTTTGCTCTTGTTGATAAACTGAAGCACTAAATTCAGGTATGTAATTAAAATTAAGTGAAATATTTTTAATACTTTATTTTACATCTTTCAATAATTACAGTACGAAAAGTTTAAGGTACAAGCTTGAACAATGAGATTCATACTAAATGTTTAATTTTCGAAAATATAAAATAGATAAGCATTTACAGCAGCTCGGTAATGTTAAAGCTGTCCTCTGATGACATGACACTGGCTGGAGAAGAAATGCTAGAAGCATTTATAGGCTCAAAGGGTGCAGTAACATAAGAACTACACTGAGAAGACAGATGACTTGTCTCAGGTACAGAATTACTTGTCTGGTGTGTGGCTGACATTTGTTCTGGTAGAAAATAATTGCACGTAGATGGAAGATTGTAAAACCCTCTGTTTGCCTTTACAAACAGCCCCATAATATCACTTTCCAGATTTGTTCTCACGTCTTCACTAAATTTCCTTAATTTGGCTGCAACCAAGTTTCCAAAGTGCTGGCAATCATCTTGTATAGCCGTACTGCTTGTTTGAAGAATTTCAAAAGCTTTGTCGAGGCGTCTATCTTCCATTGTAGCTTTCCTCTTGCGAGGAATCACAGAAGGTTCCGGGGTTTGACTGAGTGCTGATGTTGATTCGGTGTTTTTCTCAACATTCTGGTCAGGATCATCAATAGCTTTTTATTTTCTTCTTTATTTTCTTTTTCATTCCCTTCACAATTGATTATATCACTTTCCATCTGGAAGAAAATCAAAATAAAATTAATAAATTGCAGTATGAACAGCTCTCTCTCTCTCTCTCTCTCTCTCTCCCCCTCTCATTGATTAAATCTTTCATTTTGTCTATTATTGACAATTGTGCTCCAGTCTATTGCGATATATCGCTAGAGCTATTTCACAGATTTAAAAATTTATTTAATGATTGTATACGATTTATATTCGATTTAAGATTCGATCATCATGTTAAAAGTTATTTTAGATCAATTAATATAATGGAAGTAAACGAAAGAAGATAATATTCTGTATCTTGTATACTATACAAAATTATCAAGACTTCCCTTTAAGATCTATTTGTACAATGCTTTTCTTTTTTTTTCAGATACCAAAAACAGAGGAGGATTGGTTGTTTGTTGCGAAACAGTTTAATGAACTGTGGAATTGCTCTCACACACTAGGAGCAATCGATGGAAAACATGTAGTAATACAGTGTCCAATAAGAAGTGGCAGTAAATTTTTTTCCTATAAAGAGATGTTTAGCATTGTTCTTTTTGCACTCGTTGACGCAAATTACAACTTCATGTTCGTCGATGTAGACTGTCAAGGTAGAATATCAGACGGAGGAGTTTTTGCCAACACAGAGTTATATAAAAAATTGGAAGCAAAATCTTTACGCCTACCTCAACCTACACCTCTAGTTAACGGCTCAACAAAATGCATTCCTTATTTTATGATAGGAGACGAAACTTTTGCTCTAACTGAGTATTTAATGAAAGTATACCCTGGATTTCATCCAAAAGGCTCTAAAGAACGTATTTACAACTATAGGATTTGCAGAGCACGCAGAATTGTTGAAAATGTTTTCGGTATAGCGTTATCAGTTTTTCGAGTCCTCAGGAAATCAATGCTTATAGAACCTAAAAAGGCTGGACTCGTGGTTATGACAGTTGCTTGCCTTCACAATTTTTTAAGAAGGCAACCTCAATCAGCATCTACCTATACTCCTCCTGGAACTTTCGACTATGAAGAGAACGGTCAGCTAATCAAGGGAAGCTGGAGAGCACTTGAGAATGAGACTCCCACGTCTTTACTTTCTGTCAGAAGAGTTCCTAGGAAGTCATCTTTGAAAGCAAAAGAAATCAGGCAGGAACTAACAGATTATTTCGTAAATAAGAGAAGAATTGAGTGGCAAGAGAAATATGCGTAAAGACACCTACGATTATCACGAGGCTATTATGGATGCCACTGTATGAACATTCAGACTATAAAATAAATTATTTAAATTTAATTTAAAGTAACTATAAGCTTAAATTTTTTTCCAAATACCTACAGTGTTTAAAGTCCAACGGGGCGTATTTTTGTCCAAGAGGAACTTTAAACTGTCAAATGCAAACCATGTACTCTTATAAATCTCGTCTGCACCTGTAAGCAAAATATGATAACAAATTAGTTATAAGTTTGTGTATGAAAAGATACTATAATAATATAGCGATAAAACAATGATTTATATTAAGCACTCATTAATTTAGTTGACATTTATTGATGATATAATTACAGACTATTATTATATATATTTTATCGTCTTGAAAAGAGTCGAAACCAATTCCTATCTTCTAAAATTGTTTTTTTTTTACAAATAATGCGTTTTTCAAGTACTTACCTTTTCCCGTTCCCATGCTCTTTTTTATCTTCAGTTTCTCTCTTCTTAAAGCAGAAAGAAGATATTCCATCTTTTTTTTGCAATGCTCGACCGATCTTCCGGTGTCACGCGCGATTTCCTCCCATGCATCACTTTTCTTTAAGCGATTAAAATGATGCGGATCCGTTGGATTCCAAAGAATGCTTTTTTGTTTATAAAAATCTATCAATTCCATCACTTTTTCTTGTGACCACTCCATTGTGACCAGACATGAAGTGACCGCTAGACACGAAGCAATAAGACTGAATAAAATGAGCTATGCTACGTTATCAGATCGAGGCAAGATCGTGGTAACGTCCACACTGACTGTATCCGTATCACGTATCATTTCTTTCATGTTTCGGCGAAATACCGACTCCAAGTGGATCATGGTCGTATCGTATCTGCGTATCACCTTGATACGCAGATACGATACGCAGACACGATACGGTGCCCCGTCCACACTTGGCTAATCATGATACGCGATCATGATACGATACGGTGATACGACACAAGTCTGGACGCGGCTTAAGAGACTTCGGAACTCTTTGATGATAGGTCATCTCGCTCGCTCTCTGCTCATGATCTTGCTTTCTTTGTCACACTCTCTGACAATCGTGACAAACAGCTCGAAAAGATAAGCGGACCCAAGAATCGAGAGCGAGCGAGACAGTAATAAATGCGAGCGAGAGAAACATAATAGTGAGAAAGAAAGATCCGATTCATGAGCTCGAGTCCTTATTACTCGTGCTATTTCTATCTCCTTCGCTCTTATTGTTATTTTGTTCGTTCTTATCTCGCTTCCTCATGTAATTCTTGTATCACTTTTATACATACATCCACCCACACACACATACACACGCAACACAGACAACACACACACATGTATGTGTATATATATATATATATATATATATATATTTTTGCATATTTTAGCGGGACCCGAAAAAGGGTTACGATATCTTATACACAGGTTAACATTGATCCATATACGTATACATAATGCGAATAATTTATTTATACATAATATTAACAAAGTTATTGCAAAAATTAAATACTGTATGCGTAGAGTATTTTATCGGTACTGTATTTTCATGTATCATACATTAATGGTACTTATATATAAATTTATATATATGTTTATGAGAAGGAGGATTTCAGATCATTTTTTAACCGTGGTTTTTTCTTGAATATATTTATTGCCTACAATTTCTAAGGGTTTTAAAAAAAAAATTAATTTTTAGCCCAGGTATAGCTTATTTAGTATTAAAAGATATATTTCAAAGCACTTAGCTATTTGCAAAGAAATGTATATTTTAAGCATTCATGATTAAAGAATATAATTGTAACCTAGAAAAACAAAAAATAAGCTTACAATATAAATATTATTTACATAAAACCATTAAAATATTGTATGTCCTATAATCTGCTATTTCAAGTCTATATTTATTTATTATTTATTGGTTTCAGACAATACTTTCTTTTTAAAGCACAGAAAACTAATAATATAATTTTTTAAAATCTTCTTTTAAATATAGTTACCATATTTAACATTTCATATAAAGAACTCCGCAAATTTCTTATGGAAAATCAGTCGATTTGCCTGAAATTAAAATGTTGCTGTTCATGATCCACTGATGAAATGTTCTCATGGGCAGAACTTGAAATAATGGGCCAGTTTCGAGCTAGAGAGCTGAAGTCGTCAACATACGTAATACGTTAACGATTTGTGTAAATGATATTGTAAACACGTGAATGCGTGTGTATGTGTCCGTGCGTATTTATGTGCGCGCACATTTAGATTGCTTAGTCCTGTTCTCAAATGCCGAAAGGTTAAAGTTCACCCTCTTTTTTGCTACAAGCAAACACTTTGTTCATTTGGGAATGTTATTATTTCACTCTAATGACATATAAGTTATCCATCTATTTTCTCAATATTAGTTAACCATCTCAATATTAGTTAGTCATCGGATCAACGATGAGGATGTTTTGAGAATATGATCCCTTTGGGGTGCTTGTTTGTAAGGTACCTCTTCATCATTGGTATAGGATATATTATACTATTCTTATTAGTTGAAGTTAGTAGTTATTAATATAACATTGTCAGTTTCATGGTATTTATTTTATTATATATTATTAATAATATTGTTCAATGGAAATAAAATATAATAAAAATAAATATAGTAATAGTAATCAAAAGACACTTCTAACTATACAACGCAACTCGCTCCCGTAATAGGAATTTAAGATGCTGTGTGGAGGTATTCCTGGCACATAAATACGCACAGACACATACACACGCACTCACGCGTTTACAATATCATTTACACAAATCCTTAACGTATTACGTATGTTGACGACTTCAGCGCTCTCTAGCTCGAAACTGGCATTATTTCGAGTTGCACCCATAAGAACATTTCATCAGTAGGTCATGAACAGCAACATACTTTAATTTGGGAGCGTCCAGTTTAACCACGTTCGGATTGACCACAGCCAATTATATCGACGTGCCTAGGGTAACCAGCAATAATTAACCAATCAGAGAGTTCTATTTTGAATTGGCCAATTGGCGAATGTGGTCAATCCGGTGCCACTCCTTTAATTTCAGGCAAATCAATTGAAAGCCATTTTCCGTAAGAAATTTGCGGGATACTTTAAAACATATTTACTGAACATAGGCTGCGGTCAAGCACCACAGATTTCTATATAGTAGACTACAAGCTCCTTATATACTAGCCTTACACATCGTCTACAATGACAGTAGCATTTAATGGATTAAAGCTGTAACTTAAGGAATTGACCAATCATAGTCAAGCATTAAGAGAATACTCGACTGTGATTGGTCAATTTCTTGAGTTATTGTAATATATCTATGAAATATTAGATTTCACCCTCAAGGGGTGGTTTTTTAAATTATTATTATACGCTAAATTAATCTTTGTAGAAACCTTTATTAACGACACAGGTTTTATATTTTTGTGGTGCACCGTTTCTAAAATATTATATTTCACCCCCAAGGGGTAGTTTTTAAAAATTATTATTATACGCTAAATTAGTCTTTGTAGAAACCTTAACGAACGGCATAGGTTTTATATTTTTGTGGTGCACCGTTTCTGAAATATTAGATTTCACCCTCAAGGGGTGGTTTTTAAAAATTGTTATTATACGCTAAATTAGTTTTTGTAGAAACCTTAACGAACGGCATAGGTTTTATGTTTTTGTGGTGCACCGTTTCTAAAATATTATATTTCACCCCCAAGGGGTGGTTTTTAAAAATTGTTATTATACGCTAAATTAGTCTTTGTAGAAACCTTAACGAACGGCATAGGTTTTATATTTTTGTGGTGCACCGTTTCTGAAATATTAGATTTCACCCTCAAGGGGTGGTTTTTTTTAAATTATTATTATACGCTAAATTAATCTTTATAGAAACCTTTATTAACGGTACATGTTTTATATTTTTGCGGTGCACTGTTTCTGAAATATTAGATTTCACTCCCATGGGGTGGTTTTTAAAAATTGTTATTATACGCTAAATTAATCTTTTGTAGAAACCTTAACGAACGGCATAGGTTTTATATTTTTGTTGTGCACCGTTTCTGAAATATTTGATCTTACCTCCAAGGGATTGTTTCTAAATTATTACTATTTTTCAAAATTGTTATTATATGACAATCATTTTTTTAGAAATTTTATTTAATTAAATAATTTCCATATTTTTACGTTCCTGTGATATGAATTTCCATTTCCCAAGGAGTGATTTTTGAAAATATTACACGATAATATTATACGATAAATTAATCTTTCATACGTATACACACACTCACACACACACACACACACACACACACACACACACACACATTACACGTGCATGTACGCACATATACACTCCACGACAACGATTCGTTCCAGGACTTCTCTCTCGCAGGGCAAGGGGAGCGTAAAAGTGACCAATTAGCTGGCAGCGTGGCAGTGGCTGATTGGTCACGCTGCCAGCTGGAGAGGCTCCCCTTGCCCCGTGAGAGGGATCGCGGAATGAATCGTTGTCGCGAATACATATAATCGTATTTCTTAAGGCGTATTTGCACACTCGACGAATAATCGTACATGTGCGTTGCAAATGTGCCTTGAGGGACAAACTTGCTTTGCGTGTGTGCGTGCGATTTTATATACGTGAGTCTGAACCTGGAAATGATGCATAATGTGGCGTCTACAATTAAGGAGACTTAGGCACATTGCATCAACGTTATTTCAGTTTTAAGGGAAACTTAAATATGTGTCTGTCTTTGTTTATTTAGAAAGAAAGATAAAGATAGATATATATTTAAGTCTCGCTTAAAGCTAAAATAACGTTGGTGCAATCGGGCCTTAAGGACTTAGGCCCGTTCTACAATGAGTCATAAGTCGTAGGCAAATGGACCAATCATGATTATTTTTGAAATCCATTGCCTACTACACTCACATTTCGCCATTTAGAAAGAGTTTTAAAACTTCTTAAAACAATTTTAAGTTTAAAATAATTTTGAGATGTTTCACATTGTATGGGCCTATTGATCATAATAATGTTCCTACACAAAATTTTTATTTTATTTTAATATTACGAGAAGGTTTAATGTATTCAATATTATATAGCATAAGATCTCTACAGAACATGTGTTCTAATTTGAATGAAATGATCTCATTTTGACTTCGAATCTAGATTAAAAAATTATCTATAAGATTATTTAAAGATGTATAAGGATACTTTTTTCGAGAATTATACTCCCGATATCATATATCCTTCATTTTTTCTCATACCTTTATGCGTTTTCCTTCTTTCTAATATACAAAAATTTCGCCAATGTGTATATTATTTAGCACCTACAAGAAATATTAAAAGTTACAGTATATATATATATACATATATATATCTATATTGCTTGTAAATTTTTCATATATTTCTTATTATGTATATACATTTTAGATCATATTTTGTATATTATACGATAATAAAAATACATATATATAAATGTCATCAAATAATCATTTTATATAAAATGACCATGTCGCCATAGTATATAATTTATATATATTATTGTACATAACTTTATACTGTCGTCAAAATAGTCCATCTATAATTAATTATTTATACATATTTATTAACATGTAAAATCTAAAAAATAATGATAATGTATACATCAAACAGTCAATGTACTTTAATTTATGCAATAATATATATGATTTTTATGATATTACGCGTTGTCGTTAAAATAGCCGATCCATAATTAATTGCCTATACATATTTATTAGCCTGTCAAATCTAAAATAAAATGGTAATGTATATGCCATACAGTCAATGTACTCTAATGTATGCAATAATATATGGTAATTTTCGATGTCGTCAAAATAGCCGATTGACATATATGTATATATATATATATATATACAAATCGATTATTTTGAGGACTTTTTCTTCAATTAAAATAACAATTATATATGATGCGTGATTAGCTATTGATGTGTGTATTTTAATTATATTCAATGTATGATACCTAATAATAGATATACGTAATGATAAATATATAGTGATTACTTTGGGGACTATAGATATATATTGATTACTTGGGGACTTTAGATATGTATTGATTACTTTGAAGTATTTTATGTTCTGATTATAAACTTATTCTAATTGTAAGTATGATTAAAAAAAGACATTATTATGATACACTTGGCGATAAAAATAATTATATAAATAAAAAAATTATATCTTATATATAAAATAATTTCTAGTGATAACATTTAAACATTATTACTTTCATCAAACGATTTAATTTGTTTAAATAAATTTTATTTATTCGAAAAAATGATTCAATTCTTTACAGATTCAAGAAGAAAGCATTTCTCCTATTTGGTTAAAACAATTGGTCATAATGATACATTAATGAAATAAAAATTAATGTTAAAATATGTGACTAGAAATTGTTTTATGTATGAGAAAATTTCTTTATTTATGTAATTATATATGTAATTTTATTAATGTATCATTTTTATACCAATCGTAAATAATGTCTTTTTTTAAATCATACTTACAATTAGAATAAGTTTATAACCAGAATATAAAATACTTTAAAGTAATCAATATACATCTAAAATTCTCAAAATAATCAACATGCATCTAAAGTCACCGAAGTAATCACTATATATTTATTTGTACATATAACTATTATTAGGTCTCTATTATTAGGTATCATAACTAATAAGTTACTATACATGAGGTTGAAAAGGTCTATATTTCGAGAATAGTTTCTACCATTAAAACGTTTCATAAGTAAGAATAAAAAGCATGGATCAAATATTTTTTGAAGTTCTATATGTGTGCACAGTTTTCAAAAAAATTGAATTGTGACTCTTGATGTTACTTGTAAGCAAACGAGATTTATTGTACATATTACAATGCTATATGATCAATGTGAAACAAAATATAAAAAATTTTTTTCTATTATTAATTCCTTATATAATACTATATTTTACATTCAAAAAATCAATCTGTATGAATTCGATTCTTTTCTATGCATTCACTTTATTGACATAAGAATAAAATCATTATTTTAATGTATTTAATTATGTACAATTTATTTATACAATTTTAATACAATTTATATACAGGTTGTCCCATTATTAATAAATTTAATTAATTTAATTAAATTTTACTAAATAATTAATATAATTATTTTAATATTATTTTTATACAGGATGCCCTACTTTAATTGCCCTAGGCAAATATCTCTAGTTCTTATGTCAAAGTGAATACAAGAGAATCGAAATTATGAAAGAAAGTCGAAATTACACAGATTGATTTTCTTAATGTAAAATACTAGTATATGTATATAGTATTATATAAAGTATATCTATATAATATTATATAGTATTATATAAAAAACTAATAATAAAAAAAAATTTTTTACTCTGTTTTGTTTTGAAAGAATTGAGCGATACAACGATACATATAAAATACATATGTATTATAATATATATTTAGTTGTGTCCCAGAAATAATCATTGCGTTTCAAAATTGTCCTCAAAATAATCGTTATACAGAATGTCCGAAGTCAATCGCTCCAGCCGTCGTATGCAACTAAAAACGAATTAAAATCGAGTAAAAAAATTCTCTATCATTTTGCAATCTTCGCAATAATAAAATTTATTTAAAAAGATTGGGCGATCCACCCGAGTTTATGCACGCGTTAAGAAAAACCTCCGCACACAGGTATACCAATTACCGAACATCTAATGGATAAAAGATTAAGAATAAAAATTAATACATAATATATATATATATATATATATTATGTATTAATTTTTTTATTCTTAATCTTTATATACTCACATATATTTATATACAGGGTGTCTCATTTTAATTTTCTCAGACAAATATTTCGGAAAATAATGAAAAATCGAAAATGTTTCATTTCGGATTATCTTATCTTAATACTTTTATATCAAAATATGAGAACAATTATAAAGAAAACACATAGTTTTTTAAAAAAATATGTAATTTGCAATTAACAATTACATATTTTTTCTTTGAAACAACTCTTGTGTTTTCTTTACACCAATTGATTCTTCTTATTATTTTGTACATAAAAGTATTTAAATAAGATAAGAAAAATGAATATTTTACAATATATTTTGTTTATGTAAAATTAAGAAATAAATTCAAGATTTATAACTTGAAAAGTACTTAATAAAAATTAACTTAATTATAGTGTTTTGGAAAGCTCTCGAAATGAGCTACAAGAATATGCAAAAATATATAGGGTGCTTCATTTTTAAAAATTGAAGTAACTCACGTGACCTTCAAATGACTCTTCAAGGTCAAACCAATGGCACCATCCTATGTCCCCCTAGAAACCATACAACTTTTGTTTGAAACATTTTATCGATTTTTCATTATTTTCCGAAATATTTGCCTGGGGAAATTAAAATGAAACATCCTGTATATGCTATATGAGTTATATTTATTAAACACATTACATAATATCACATTCATACATATGAAATCACATTCTAACGCACGCGCACGCGCGCAAGCGTACGCACGCACGCACGCACAATGAGCGCTAAAAGTTCTGTAATGATGAAATATCTCAAAAATAAATTTTTTTAGAAAAAAAATAACTTTGGATTCAATAAAATATGTTATCTGATAGAGGTTATTTGATCTCAGAATGACTTTGAAAAGTTACATCGAGATCAATATAAAAATCTTAAATGTATATCCGTATTACAATTATACAAATTTTTAATGGATATCTGTAATAGATATCTTTTATTGCATATTCTTATAGCTAACGTCGAAATGTTTTTAAAAAGTTATTCTATTTTAGTGAAAACTTGTCGAGAAAATATCAAATTGTCACGGACGACTTCCGCTTGAAGTGCCGTCGGATAGTACGAGTCGGGATCAGGGATCGTAATAACGAGAGCGTGTGCGTATGGTTAGAAAAAAAAAGTATTTATTGTGTGTAAGTGTGTGGTGTACAGAGTGTATGTGTGTGCGTGTGTGTGTAGGTGCGTGTATTATGGACGCCGAGTGCGTCTATGGTGACGCGAGATTACGAGAGATGCGGCGCTCGTGGTATTGCCAGCGCGTGGCACGGACGGTGTGAACGCGTGGTCTAATATCCGGAAATGCTTCCGCTCGACTGGAACTAAATCGGCGCGCAAGAGATTTGTGAGAAAAGAGTGCAATCCGCTCGCTCGCAATACGGATGCGGTTCGGTACAAAATTCCGATGCGCGTCGTGGATCTTTATTTGATACAATGCGCGTGTTTATGTTTCCGCGCGGTCAATGACTGCTGTCGTAGCGCGCGTCGTGTTTTTCTATGCGCGTGTCTGGGCGCTCGGTCTAGCCCGGTTTTTCTGGCGGCGATAAGGCAGGTTGTAATTCCGCGAATTATAATTGTTGTCCGCGATGCGGATCTTCCTCGGAAGTATCGCGGTATTTCCCGTGGTTGGAAACGGAATTTCGAGGAACGCCGTGCCGACGAGAACTACTCGTCCGGGGTGGCTCTGCTCTCCACCTCGAGATGAAATGCACGGCGTGTGGTGGTCGGATCGTGGACCGTGGTGTCGAGATCTCTCGACCGAACCGGAGTGCGCTCGGGTTCGTTCTTTTCGGTCGGTTGTAGAAAGAAGACGGAAAGAGCCTTGATCGAGGATCGAGAACACTCGATGGAGGAAGAGTTCGCTCTACCTCTTTCCTCGGATCTTTTTGGCTACTCTTCAGGAGCGGTCTAGGGTTTTCGGAGCTAGTTCACTCGCTGTGAGCTAGCTGGAAAAAGGGTGATTAATCTGCCGAACATGCCTATTTTATACCGGGCTAATTGCGCCGGGGCGCGCGGCGGTATTCCCCTTCCGAACGGGTTATCGGAAAACGGTACGGTCGGGGCCCGTTCGGAGGGGATCGGGGTGCGCGCCGAGCGTGGGTTTCCGCCGGTCGACGGTTCGGGGCATGTCGGCAGCGCTCGGCGGTGTTCGGCTCGTCGTTTAACGGCTCGTTGTTCGTTTAAAAAAAGTGGGCGCACCGCGCCCCTGCCTTTGCCCGGCGGATGTTCTGCCGGGCGGCAGCTTCCGGCGGATCGCATGCCGGGTAAACGATGCATTTAAGGGGGTGCACGGGGTGCATCGTTACAAAATTTAAGAGAAAATATCAAATTTAAGAGTATAAATATTAAATTCAAGAGTATAAAATATCAAATTTAAGAGTACAAATTTAATATACAGGGTGTCATAAAAGTACCGGAACAGCAAAATAACTCGAAAAATATGAGTCCTAGAAAAAATGTCAAGTACTGGGCTTTTATGACTTTTTCCTGGCTATCTGACGGTGACCTTGAATTTGACCTTGACAATGACCTTGAAGATCATTTCAAAGTCAGGTCTATTTTTTTAAATGGGACCCCATACTTTTGACCCCAGAAATGAAAAGAGCGGAAAATTTTACGTTCGGATATGACCTTGAACACTGCCAAATTTGACCTCTGAAGGTCACATAAAGGTCAAACGCTTGTTTTAGGCTGAAAACGCGAATGTCTTCGAAAATGCACCTGCTAGGGAGCAATGTTACGCATAAGGATTGTAGAGGTCAACGAGGGACATTCAGCCGTGACCTTGCCCTTATTCTCAAGGCATGAGTTAAGATTATTATTAAGGTCAAACCGGACTTTTTTAGGACTGAAAATCCATATTTTTGACCTAAAAATCAAGATTGAAAAATTTAACGTTCGGATATGATGTTTTCAACCTTGCCCTTGTTCTTAAGATTATGTGTCAGTCATATCAAGGTCAAATCATTTTTTAAGACTGGAAACACATTTTGATCCCGATAATGTGAAGAGTGAGATTTTACGTACGAGGTCACACTCCGATTTTTGGTAATTCCTCAATATCGGGCGTCATCTTGGATCTGTTATCTTGAATTTGTAAAATCCAACGTCGGATTCGATTTCAGAAACGACTTCAAAAATTCCTTAAACGAGATCCAATTTTTGTTATTCTTAAATATCGGCCGTCATCTTGAATCGGTCATCTTGAATTTGCAAAATCCGACGTCGGATTCGGTTTTAGCGAGCTCAAAAATCCCAGAATCGGTATCCGAAAAATTTATTCGCCGTCGATAAAGTGTACGCTTCAAGGTTTTTATTTGTCTCGATTCTATCAGTGTCGAACAGATAATAAATTGTTTTTGAGTTTTCATCGATTTAACAAGTTTTGATTTCACCCGTTTTGAATTATTATCACATTATTATTAACGATCAATGGTACATTATTATTTTTATTTAAAGGTAAAGAAACCGCATTTTTTATATCAAATTTTTGCAATTTTGTTGTCAATTCCAAATGGCTCATCTTACAGAGCATGAGAGAATTTCGCTATTGATGATGAGAGGATGGGGGATAGACAAAGGTCATACAGTGAAGTGAGATTGCTGTTCAATGAAACCTTTCGTAATGAAGGCGAAGGTATTTCAATATCGACTGTATCTCGCACCATCAGACGATTTGTAGAAACTGGGACTAATAAAAACCGCCACAAATCTGGGAGGTCACAATCCCAAACGACAGAAGAGCGGCAATTTGAAGTAGCTCAATCATTTGTTGAAAATCCCAGATTGTCAATTAGAAAAGCATCTCAACAGCTTCAAATGAGTAGATTTTCAGTTTCCCAAAAATCTAAAGACCATTAAGTTCCACCCCTACAAAATTCATCTCCACCAAGAGTTGAATGAGGATGATTTTGACCGCAGGGTGCAATTTTCAGAAGTTATGATGCAAAGAATTGATCAACAACCGAACTTTTTGCATAATATCGTTTTTTCAGACGAAGCGTCTTTTGAAATTAATGGTAAAATAAACCATCATAATTTTAGATATTGGAGCAACGAAAATCCTCATTGGATGCTTGAAGCACATACGCAGCGACCTCAAAAATTGAATGTTTGGGCAGGTCTTTATGATAATCAAGTGGTTGGGCCTTTTTTATAAATGGGAATTTAAACTCAGAAACCTATCTGCAGCTTCTAACAGACCAAATTGTTCCATCAATTCAGGAGATTGTTGGTGATAATTTTGGTGATGTTTGGTTCCAGCAAGATGGGGCACCGCCACATTATGGACGCATTGTTCGAAATTATTTGAACGATACTTTTCCTAATCGATGGATAGGTAGAAGAGGAACAATCGAATGGCCACCGAGATCGCTCGACATTGCACCACTTCATTTCTTTCTTTGGGGCTACAAAAAAATAAAGTTTACTAAACCTCGTAATCTGGATGAGCTTCAACAACGGATCATAAATGAATGTGCTGCAATACCCCCAGAAATGATAAGGAGTGCGATTGACAATTTTTACGTCCGCTTAGCACACTGTCAAACGGTCAATGGGGAACATTTTGAACATCTCTTGTAATCTCAGGCCGAGTTACAAGATGCCTTGCCTTCGGTGGCCGAGACTAACTGAACCTTGCCTTCAGTGGTCGGGTTTGAGACACCTTGCCTTCAGTGGTCGGGTTTGAGACACCTTGCCTTCAGTGGTCGGGTTTGAGACACCTTGCTTTCAGTGATCGGGTTTAAGACACCTTGCCTTCAGTGGTCGGGTTTGAGACACCTTGCCTTCAGTGGTCGGGTTTGAGACACCTTGCCTTCAGTGGTCGGGTTTGAGACACCGCCTTGCCTTCAGTGGTCGGGTTTGAGACACCTTGAGAATAAGAGCAAGGTCACGGCTGAATGTCCCTCGTTGACTTCCTTATGCGTAACATTGCTCCCTAGCAGGTGCATTTTCGAAGACATTCGCGTTTTTCAGCCTAAAACAAGCGTTTGACCTTTAAGTGACCTTCAGAGGTCAAATTTGGCAGTGTTCAAGGTCATATCCGAACGTAAAATTTTCCGCCCTTTTTCATTTCTGAGGTCAAAAGTATGGGGTCCCATTTAAAAAAATAGACCTGACCTTGAAATGATCTTCAAGGTCATTGTCAAGGTCAAATCCAAGGTCACCGTCAGATAGCCAGGAAAAAGTCATAAAAGCCCAGTACTTGACATTTTTTCTAGGACTCATATTTTTCGAGTTATTTTGCTGTTCCGGTACTTTTATGACACCCTGTATATCTCCCAATATTAAATGAGTCATAACTTTTTTTCACTTCAGAAACAATATTTATCTAAAACATTTTGTTGAATGTTTTGAAGCTTTCGTTTTTTTTTAAGATAATTTAGGCAAATATTGAAATGGTGTGTAAGTAGAAGTATTAATTATAAAATTGCGTTTAGTTGGGGTGCAATTTCTCTTTAATTTGTTATATTAATATTTTTACATATGTGCTTTTATATAATATAATCCGCTGCTGACAAACAGGTAGAAGTTCCGTTTAAATTCTATTAATTTTTTTAAATTAAAAATTAAAAAATTATAAATTAAAAAAATTTTTAAATAAAAAAACTTGGTGCGCTGCCAATTTGATTGGCAATAATAATAAATGAGCAATTACATACTAGCATTATTTCAATAATTACTAGGCAGCGCCGAGTTTTTTTATTTAAATCTTTTTAATTTATAATTTTTTTAATTTCTAATTTTTAAAAAAATTAATAGATTTTAAACGGAACTTCTATCTATTTGTCAGCAGCGGATTATATTATATAAAAGCACATATGTATAAAATTTTATAATACTAACAAAGTTAAAGTGAAATTGCACCCCAACTAGACGCAATTTTATAATTAATGTCAGTATTTTTTGTAAATTTTTTTGATAGCTATTTTTTTGAGACAGTTTTTAGATGAACTCAACGCTTTTTCTTTACCTTTTTTTAAAAGGTATTTTTAGAGATAACACTTCTTTTTGTATAAAAAATTATGTATTTTAAATTTAATTTTTCATAATTTTTATTTTTTATAATATTTTATTAAATTTTTAAATAAATCCATCATTCCATCATACTATATCAAAATGAACGGTCTCGCTTGTTTACTATAAATATTTAAATATTATATGATCGTTTTTTACAGATATTTAAGTTTAATTTTTCTTTAAAAGGTATTTTTTAAGAATATCACTTTTTATGTATTATTAATTTTATTATTAATTTGATGAAGTACTGCACGACCATGATTTTTTCGCTCTTGTTTCTTCTAGCGGAATTTAATATGTTAACAATTTTTCTTTCTGTATTTATTACTAATAAAGATAGAAAGTTCGTTTAAAAGAACATCGATGATCTTGACTTGACCTTCAATAGGTCACTCAAAGTCAAGTACATATGTTCATTATCTGAGCGCCTTCGAGCCAAACAACTTTTGTTTGAAATATTTTTCCGTATCTTCCTATTTTTTTGAGATTTTTGCCTGGAACAATTAAAATAGGACACCCTGTATATATATTTTACTCACATTATGTTATTGTTTTTATTCCCGACTATTGTCAATCTAACATCTTTTTATTAATTATTATATTATTTATTTATATTATTATTTAGATTATTATTATTGTGCTATTATTATATATTTTTTTTATCTTTAATTAGGAAGAATACACATATACGATACATGTCAATTTATGTATATTTGAATGTATATTAAAATAAATTTTTACACATATATATATACATATATATATATATATATATATACTGTGACGTGACGCTTTTGAGCTCCGTCATAGCTACCCCACCGAGGGGATAAAGCATGCGCGGGTCGTTTCTTGCGTCTGCGGGGGGGACTTTAATAATCCAATAGGACCTATTTTTAGTTATAGAGTTAAGATACTTAGATAGAGTGCGGCGATCTGGGCGAGCGTGCAATACCGAAACTTGTATTCCGAGAAGATACCGCAGAAGATTCCGAGAAAGATACCGCCAAAGAAGAGGATATGAAGAGTGAATACAGGCCTCCGCTAACTAAGATCACGTATCAGGATCCCGCGCCACCGTGAGTCGAGTATCAGCCGAAAATTAATCCCACCTATTTTTAGAATAACGTCGGCGAGGAATCCGGACGGCAAAACAACGGATAATCGCCCAGGCTGCAGACTGGGAGAAGAAATACCGTGGACGGACGAGGCTAGCCTGTCGCGTTCACGTGGACGAGAAGTCCCGACCGAAAGTTACCGTCATTCAACGGATTCCACATCCTTGCAAAGGAGCAACCCGCCGTCCAGCATCCCGAATTTTGAAGGGGCGGAGATATCGACCCCTTCTAGGAAAGATCGACAGGATGCGCGGAAAATCGGCGCGGGACTTGAGGGCCTCGCGGAGCCAGTAATTTCGAGTCACTGTTCGGTGACCCTTGAGACAGTGCAGATCAAGGAAATTCGCCGAGATCTACCGAGGATTCTACCGCAGCCGCCGACTCAGTGTAAGCCGCCGCCCAGGTAGCCGTACGATTTTTTCCCGGAAGCAGCTGGTGTCGAACTTTGCTAGATACCGTTGCGACAGTATTCGCATTGTCGATTTATCAGGTAAGCCTGTGTGCTTTTCGCGTGTGTCGTTGCCGGACGCCAGCTGATACCGGGAGTCGCGGATTCGTCCCTCTCGGGGGAGTTCACACCGACAGTCGTCTTATCGTCTTGTTTCGTATACCGTATCGTACCGTCTCGTACCGTTTTCGTTCCGTCTATCGTAATACCGTTACGTCTCGTATCGAATTTTGGATCGTGCGTGGTGATGAAAGTTAGACATTTCCGTATCGCGTTTTAGTTACCGGGATTTGCGTGAGAGCATTCTTTGCGAGCAAGAGATACCGTATACGCGAAATCTGCTCTGCAAGAATTGCATAGATCGCGTAATCTCCGTTGAATTTTGTGACCGTTAAAGTTCGTTTGTGATATCTCGTTTGAGAGTCAAGGTTGTTGTTGTTGAGCGCGAAAGGTCGTGAAGATACCGTTAAAGATTGTGAGACAATATCAGTACTCGTGTACTTGAAATTACCGAAATTAATAATAATCTTTGTTATATTCTCGAATTTATTGCCGTTACGTATCGCCGACTTTTATGAGAATTTCCATTTGATTTATATCGAAATATCGCGAGAGGCTCGTGCCTATAAATGTATTATATATTACTCGCTTAGTATATTCTGTTCGATATCAATTATTTTCCCGTGATCTATACCGCTAATTACCGCTAATTATTTGAGAAAGTAACTCGATTTGTATTGAGATATTTAGTGAGGCTCGCGCCTCCGAGTGCGTTCCGAAATCTGCCGTGTACTCTACGCCGAGTGTTACCGTTTATTCCGTCACTTATTGTCAGTAAATTTTACTTATCGTGGTCGTGAAGATTTATATCCGTTTCCGTCGTCTTATCATTGTACTATTCTCGCGTGTATTATATCGATCGTTTCCGTTACAAATATATATGACCTTCGTGTCATACGTTATACATTGTATATCGTTCTCTCCTTTTGAATTTATTTATATATATTACCGTTTTTCATTTATATATCGAGGTTTATCTGTTCTTTCTTTGTTCATTATCGTTCATCGAATCTGGGTATATTTCTTTTCTTTTTTTATTATTATCTTTGTTACCTTTTTCACTCTGTATTATAATTGTTCAATATATTCTAATTAATTATAAGATAAATTGAGTGTCGATTACTTCTCTCTCCCGGAAGTCCTCTCGCGTTCTCTCTCGTTCACAACGAACCCTGCCCCTCTGCCATATACTGAGCTCTGGGTTACCGAAAATCTCGTCCATTACCGTATCGTTATCGTGGCGCGGAAGACCGCGCCTGGCGCCCAACTTTACTCTCCTATGGGGAGGTTCATAAGATACCGTACGCTACCGCAGTTCCGAGATACCGCTTAAGAAATTATTAAATTTTCGTATCGGCCAAAAATTTGCACGCTACCTCCTCGGGATCGGCGTTCTCGAGGTGGGTAACGGCGTGGCAATACATATACATACACAGTAAAAAAATTTTGTTAAATTTAACATATTTTACCTGTCCCAATTTATCCACTCCAATTTTAATGTTAATTTAACAGAAGGCAAGTATGTAAATAAATAACGCAAGTAATATGTTTAAAAATTGATACAAAAGTGTAATACTTAAATTTTATCTGGAAATAAAGTTTATGTTAAATTAACATATTTATAATGTTAAATTTATTTAAAAGAGATGTTATTCTTACATTTTTGTAACAGAAGAGATAAATAACAGAAGAGATATGTCGATTTAATATATGGAAACTCTTATAGAGAGAAAAATAACAACTTATCTGTTCATTTTAACATATAACTTATTTCATCAAAAATTCGTGCATTTACATATTAATTGTGTTATTTTAACTCTTAGAAACGGTGAGTATTAACTCAACGCAGAAATGTCAAAATAACACAACGATAATATGTTACATTAACATAAGGGTATGTTAAAAATTTAACACAAAAATTTTTACACGAGAAAATTTCAACAGAAATACAAAATGATTTTTACCGTGCATATATATATATATATATATATATATTAAATATAAAAAAAAAAAAATAATAGCACAATAATAATAATTAAATAATAAGATAAATAAATAATATAATAATTAATAAAAAGATGTTAGATTGACAGTCGGGAGGAACAACGGTAACATAATGTGAGTAAAAATAACTTTCTATACAGCTATTAGGTGTACAAATAAGTTTCCGCGGTTTGACAAAAGATAGCACCACCAGAAGGTCATGTTGAAATTGTCAGATGTAAAACATAATATCCCAAGTTTCGTCATCTGGCAACACCATAACCTTGCAGTATTAATGATTCCGTATCAGCATCACGTAATTTTTTTCGTGCGAAAATGTCAAGTTTTGTGCCGAATAAGCGTCATTTGCGGGAACTTTTGATTTACTTCTTTAATTTGAAAAAATCTGCAGCTGAGGCGCATCGATTGCTTCTAGAAGCATATGGTGAGGCTGCTTTAAGTGAGAGAAGTTGTCAGGAGTGGTTTTAAAAATTTAAGAACGGTGAGTTTGACGTGGAGGACAAAGAACGCAGTGGAAGGCCGAAAGTGTACGAAGACATGGAATTGGCAGTATTATTGGAGGAAGATTCGTCAAACCGAGCGAAACCATTACTGGAGCTCTCTACCGAACACAATTAATGAGATTGAGTCGGGCACTCAAGGAAAAACGCGCCCATTACTACTCCAGACACGACAAAATTATTCTCCTACACGATAATGCTCGTCCACATGTTGCGGCGGCGGTAAAAACTTACTTGGAAACACTCAAGTGGGAAGTTTTACCCCACCCGCCATATTCACCAGACTTAGCTCCTTCTGATTATCACCTGTTCCGGTCGATGGCACATGGTCTGTCTGAGCAGCGCTTTACATCATATGAAGATATCAAAAATTGGGTAGATTTGTGGATAGCGTCAAAAGATGAAGAGTTTTTCCGACGTGGTATCCGAATGCTGCCAGAAAGATGGAGAAAAGTAGTGGCAAGTGATGGAAAATATTTTGAATAAAACGTAATGTACCGTTCCTTCACAATAAATTCCTAATTTTTTATAAAAAACCGCGGAAACTTATTTGTACACCTAATATATAATTATGATTATATAATATTTTAATATAAATAAGTATATAATAAGTATATAAGTATATAAATAAGTAATAAGAGTAAATATTAGGGTTGCGCAACAATATAACATAATGTAAGAGTGAATATTAGAGCTGCGCAGTAACATAACATAATGTAAGTGCGAATATTAGGGCTGTGCAGCAACATAACATAATATAAGAATGAATAATCTCCTGTGAGTCACATAATTATGATTAAATAGTATTTTTGCAATCATATAAAAGTTTATATAGTTGCTACAATCAGTCAAGAATGATCGCAGAAATATTATATAATCATAATTATATGTCTACACGGAAGATTATATTCTTTCATATTATATTATATCACGTTATTTATTATTATGATTATGCTGCAAATAAAAATAATTATTATTAATAAATAATACAACAATAATATAACATAACGTGAGAAAAAAATCTTCTGCGTAGTTACACAATTATGATTATATACTATTTTTGCAATCATAGAAGTTTATATATTTGTTGCGTAGCTAAAGGATGATTGTAGAAATATTATATAATCATAATTATATGGCTATGCAGAAGATTATTTACTCTCGCATTATGTTATATTATTTATGTAAAAATTTATATATTTGCAGCGTAGTCATAATAATAAATAATACAACAATAATATAACATAATGTGAGAGAGAATTTAATTTTCTGCGTAATACCATATAATTGATTATATAGTATTTCTACAATCATAGATTTATATACAGAGTTAGTTTTAATGCTTGTGTCAATCTTTTTATCACGCGGGAGATTACCTGCATAATAAGTTGATCGGCATAATAATTGACTGCATAATAATTGATATAAATGTCAATTATTTGGATCGATCGTATCTAAAGTCCGCATATAATGTGTACAATTAAAGCAAATTAATAGCTGAAATTATGTAGTATGGATTTATTAATATTATTATTATTAAAGTTACATATTTATTATTATTATTACTATTATACATATTATATTCGGGCCTTCGATATGGTCGAATAATTGACATTTGTATGTACCGATCAATTTATTATGCAGACGTGTATGTCAATTACACGAAGAGCCAGGCGCCAGCGCCTTCGCCATCTAGTGTCGACAGCGGCAGTCATACGCCAAATTGCATACGCCATATTGTTTAATGACGACGTGGACGTTTCTTAATCATATTTCCACGATTTTAGAATTATATATCGCGATATTTCCACTTCGACAGCTCGTAGAGTAAAAATAAAGACATTTTTACTATATAATTCGAACATAAACTATTGATTAAGCCTAATAAGAGTTTGATCAGCAGTTATCGTAATATAATAATATGAAATAATCTGAACTGGTCTCAATTTCCCGTCTCGTATAAGGAGACACGGCGCGCGTCTTGCTAGAGAGATGAACTCGACGCAGGACACTACCGTGTCTCTTGATAAAATTCTTAAACTTTGATAGTTTTTCTTAATTTAGAAAGTTTTTACTCAAATAAAGTTTAAAAATAATATTTTAAAAACGTTATACATCAGCTATAAGAATATATAAAAATAAAAATTCCTATTAAAAATTTTAAAGTTGAATTTGACGCAGTTTTTCGAAGTCATTTCGAGATCTAATAACTTTTATTAAACTATTATGTTTTTTCAAATCCTAAAATATGTATTTAAAACATTTTTTTATATTTTTTGAAATATTCAACCGTGCTAAAATTTTTAGCGTTTACTTTCTATACATTATATACAGGATGTCCGGAGTCAATCGCTCCATCTGTCATACAAGATATAAGTAGAGTGGATTAAATCAAATAGGAAAGTCCTCTACCGTATTGAGATCGTCGCAATAATTAATGACAAATTAATTAAAAAAAAACAATTTGAATATTAATACGTGGCAAGAAGAGACATCCCTATTACATAGTTGTTAACTATAATTAAATTTGATTATATATTGAGTTATCTTCGCGCTTAGTAATCTCATATCAGTTGGACGTACCTTCTACGTTTTTATTCTCTCGGTTTATTTTCAGTGTTTTTTAATTTCTCATTAATTATTATTAAAGATCGTAAAACGATAGAAGACTTTCCCTCTCAATTTAATTCCTAATTTCAGTGAAATAAACAAAAAAAATATACATCAGTATTAAATCAATATAAAATAATTTAATGTCTTATATAGTATTCTCGAATGGAGAATCTACCTTGGTTTATGCACCAAGTAAAATATATGCATGTCTTATTTTCGCGTCTTATTTTTCGCGATTAATCTTTATAAAATTTTACGCACTATCATTCTCTTGTGGTGGCTCTTATCGCTCTTTTCTCGTATATCGGTTGTTTAATACATTTCAGAGCCTAATTCTTTATCTATCTTAATTTGTTAAATTTACGCGGAGCTAATCGCGTTCCCATTATTTCTACAAATAGGCGAGAGGGATATCGGTGTGGGCTGAATAGCTCAGTTGGTTTAGAGCAGTCGTCCGGCAAGCGAAAGACTTCGACCCCGATTCACATGCCCCGATATTTTTCTCGCTTACATCTCTGCAGGGGTAAAGAGGGGTCTTATATAGTATTCTCGAATGGAGAATCTACCTTGGTTTATGCATCAAGTAAAATATATGCATGTCTTATTTTCGCGTCTTATTTTTCGCGATTTATTAATCTTTATAAAATTTTACGCACTATCATCCGCGGTGGCTCTTATCGCTCTTTTCTCGTATATCAGTTGTTTAATACATTTCAGAGCCTAATTCTTTATCTATCTTAATTTGATAAAATAATTTATTCATATATTTTTTATGCGTTTTATATATTTTATTTTGTATTATAAATTGTAATATTAAATTTTATTTTGTACTGAATAATTTGCAGTTGACAAAACATACAGTTTTTTATTATTTATAACATATAATAAAATATCTTTACATTTTTATAACATATATAGATGTTTTTCGTTTCTTTGTACTTAATACAAGATATTGAAATATATTTCTACTTACTACAAATTATTAAATTGAATGTTAAATAAATTATAAATTATAATTATATTAGATTATTAAACGTTAAATAAAAAAATTTTAAAATTTGAATTGAATTTTTGAATCTTTTATTCACTAAAATAAATAAAAAATTTTTACTAAAACGTAAAAGTTTCTTCAATTAGATGAATGAAAAAATTGAGATAACAAAATATCTTTTGTCTTCCAAATAATAGATATTTTAAAACATTAAAATATATTTTTACTCGACTACAAATTATTAACGTTAAATAAAAAAGTTGAATTTTTGAATTACTCATTAAAATAAAAAAAAATAAAATTTTTAAACTGAAACGTAAAAGTTTCTTTGATTATGTGACTTGAAGAGATTGAGATAACAAAATACTTTTTGTCTTCTAAGTAATAGATATTTTAAATTATATTATCATTATAAAAATTATTATTTAAATTTAAAAACAACAATCCCACAATTTTTATATTATCCTATCTTAAAAAGCATGTTAAATAGATTCTCGAAGCGTTGAAGCCTCTTTATAGTATTGCTGATTGGTTGACGCGCGAGGTTGGAGTGTAAGCGATGACGTAGTATCGACTTCGCTACGACTGTGTATTGTGAGGTTATATTTACCACGTGTGTATATTTAGTACATAATAAGTGTCAAGAGTGATATCTATTTATTAGAAATTGATATAAATAAATGGGAAGAAGAAGGAAAGTTAAATAGAGAAGGTATGTATAAATTATATATAAAAAATAAATATATGTATAATATAATATTTATTTATAAAAATAAATATTTTTAATTAAAATTTAGTTAAAATCCTAGATAGTACAATATTCTTTGACGATTTTATTTTATATATAAAAGAATATGTGTTCTTACGTCAACTATATATGAGGCTAAGTGGGTTGCGTGCACCTTTTGTTCGAATAATAAATTGTGTCAGAAGATAACAGTTTCTATATATATTATAGTTATGACAATGCATATTGGAAATTAAAAGTTTATCATTAATATCTTAGAAGAAATCAAAATTTAATTGTATACAAGAAATATACTTTGTACAATTTATTTTCATCTCTTGTAAAAAATTATTTTAAAGTTAATTATTTATATTAGTGTGACTGAGATGTTACAGTACAATTTAGAACATACATGTAAAAAAACATTTCTTTTTGTTCTTTTTGTTCTTTTTAATCTGATCCGGAAATCTTATTTGGAATATTCTCTAAACTTATTCAAAATATTTAGAACATAATTTCATTTTTGATTTTCTGTGCAGATTTATAGTATAAATATAATTTATAATATTTATATATTTCTAGCTTAGATTAACAAAAAGAAATGTTCTTTTACATGTATGTTTTAAATTGTACTGTAACATCTCAGTCACACTAATATAAATAATTAACTTTAAAATAATTTTTTACAAGAGATGACAATAAATTGAACAAAGTACATTTCTTGTATTCAATTAAATTTTGATTTCTTGTAAGAAATTATTGATAAACTTTTTATTTCCAATATGCATTGTCATAACTGTAATATAGAAACTGTTATCTTTTGACACAATTTATATTCGAACGAAAAGTGTACGCAACCAACTTAGCCTCATATAGTTGATGTAAGAACACATATTCTTTTATATACTTTTTTACTTTATTAAAATATTCACTAAAAAATATTACAGACAATACAAATCTATTCTATAAATATCCTTCAGTGAATATTTTATTATGAAAAAAATAATTAATAGTGAAAAAAATAGTTTATAAAAAAGCAGTTTATAAACTACTTTTTTTCACTTCATATATCAGTATATATATATCAATATATATATTTATATTATTTATATAATAATTTATTATTATACATATTATTACATTTTAAAAAATAAATGTAAACATATTAATATTTATTATTGTTTTTGTTTCAGGAACTTCAGTCAAATACAAAAAAGAAAAAAGAAAGAAAAAGTGAAAAAAAATTAATCATGAATAGTATTAAGTAATTAAGTATTAATTAATTAAGTAATTACGTAGTAAATATTTAAATAATTAAGTATTAAGTAGTTAAGTATTAAGTACGTAAAGGCCATTCTACACTGAGATTTTAAGAAATTGGCCAATTACAGTCGAGTATTCTTTTAATACTTGACTGTGATTGGTGAATTCCTTAAGTCTTACGCCTTAAGTCTCCATAAAATCTCATTGTAAATGTTGCTTAAGTAATTAAAAGTTATAAGTTTAAATAATTTATAGTAAATTAAGTTAAAATAATTATAATTATTATATTATACTTAATTATATATTTTTATTATATTTGTATTAATTAATTATTGTGTTATTTTCACATCTCTTCATTTAATTAAGTAAATAATTAATTAAGTATTAAGTTTAAGTAATTTATAGTAAATTAATTTAAAGTAATTATAATTATTATATTATGATATTTAATTATATAATTTTATTATATTTGTATTAATTACTTATTGTGTTATAATTTGGTCTCATATCTTTTCATGTATAGTTATTAATAATAAATAATATTGATAATAAGAACATGTATAGTTATTAATAATAAATAATATTGATAATAAGAACACTAATGATATTAATGATAAATGATGATATAAATGATATATAAATGAAGATTTTAATATTGATGATAATGATATTAATGACAGTGAAAATGATGACAATGAGAATGAGAATGATGACAATGATAAGAATAATGACAATGAATAATAACAAAATGATGATTATATTAATTGTTTTTTAATCGGTCTTAATATCGTCTATAATGTACCGAAAAAACTTAACGTTTTGATTAAACGCGGAAAAGATAGATTGCCTACTAACAACAGGACCGAAGTCGTATATAAATTAGACTGCAAAAATTGTAATAATTCATATATAGGCCAAACGAAAAGACATTTAGGCACTCGTGTCAAAGAACATTTTAACAATATAAAATTGCACGAAAGCAATCTATCTGTGATTAGTAAACATAAATTAGAATTCAACCATGATTTCGATTGGTCAATACCGATTATTTTACACAACGAAAGACACGTGAGAAAGAGAGAAATTGCTGAAATGTTTTTTATAAAAAAGTTTGACAACACAATTAACTTGCAGAAGGACATTGAGAGTCTGAACAGTATTTATGATAAACTAATAAAAGCTGTTTAGTCTCTCTCCTTGTTTGTGAGCGGTAGGCTGACTTGACGATCTTGACAAATGATTTCTCTTTTCTCATTACTTATTGGTTAACTAAGATTTTGTACGTATATATTAATTTTTCCTTTTTTTCTCTTTTTTTATTCACTTCATATTGTTTTTATAATATTGTAAACCTTTGTAGTTCACTTGAAAAGGACCAAAACCAATGGTCGAAACGTCGTGATTTTCTATCAACCAATAAAATGCCAGTGTGGTCGATTTAAATTACGTTATCTTATTTTATCTATTGGCGACATTCAAAAATTTAATATTATTTTAACTTAATTTAATTTTCGCGCTTTCTCGGCGAGTATCCTATCCGCCGCGTGTCTCTCGGCGAGATCGTTGCTCCGAGAGTATGCTATATCGTGTTCGCGACACGCCGCGTCCAATGAATTTATACCTCGATCGCCTCTGGCTAATCGCTTCTGCAACCGCGTGCCTGGACCGCAAAACTGATAGCCGGGAATATGCAATTCGAACGGGAGCGCGTTTATCGCACGATTTAAGAGACCTGCCTCTTATGATTCTCGCTGACATACGTAGCAATCTTTTATCAACGGAGGCGGACCGTCAATGTGCGTTCGCTGTCACGGCTGGTTATAATGTCGCATGCACGAACGATATTGTCGAACCTCCGGATTAGTCTTTATATGTTCTGGGAGCTTGTTCCACAATCGTTCCACGTAATCACCGAAATTTTGCAATAAAAGAATCTTTGGGATATACTACAGTTGTTTGGCGGTAAGTCCGAGAATGTCTCTCTCATCCGACAGAAGGAGAAACATTTTTGATACTGAGCGGTTTCGAGTCGAGACACCTCTATAAATAGGTCTTCCCCTCGCGATCATTCACAAAATTGATTCGAAAGAGAAAACATGCGGTTCATACGACAGCCTTTGACGATACTCGTGACGAATTGCGACGATAGATTACGATCAATGGGGGACAACGCGGAGATGCGCAGACACGGTACGATGCTACCGACTACTATACGCGTGATCGTTTGCAGTTCCTCGAATTGTGGTAAAACCAACGTTCTGATAAGTCTACTGGAAAGTCCACACGGCGTACGTTTCGAGAACGTGTACGTGTACTCGAAGTCGCTGCAACAGCCGAAATATCGATATCTGGAGAATTTATTGACGCCGATCGACGAAATCGGCTACTTTACGTTCTCGAATAAGTGACGTCATTCCACCGAGCGAGGCACGTCCAAACTCGATTTTTGTCTTCGATGACGTGGCGTGCGACAAGCAAAATATGATAAGAGAGTACTTTTCAATGGGTTGTCACTCGAACGTTGACTGTTTCTATCTCTGTCAGACGTACGCGAGAATACCAAAACATCTTATATGCGACAACGCGAACCTGCTGATCTTGTTTAAACAGGACGGTACAAATTTGAAACACGTGTACAACGATCACGTGAATACCGATGTCGTACGAGGAATTTAGCGAATTATGCCGTACTTGTTGACAGCAAAAGTATGGATTTCTAGTAATAGATAAGGACAGCTTACGAACGGACGATAGAGAAAAGGATTTAACGTGTTCCCGATACCGCAAAACGATTAGTCGCTGCCGACATTCCGTCGAGAGGGGGTGAAACGCTCGACATTCCGTCAACATGGCTGGAAGCGATAATATTCGCGAGCGTGAAAAAATTGCGCGGGAGATTGAGAAAACGAGCGAATCGATCCGCAAGAAGCATCGCACTTTGAAGACCGGTAAGATCGACGAAGATATCGCGATCACGACTCATTTTAGGCCTATTATCGAGCCACTGCAAAAGATCGTCGATAACTCTAGCGCAATCGCGGTGAAAAACGAACCGGAGAGTAACGCTGACGCGAAGATTAAAACGTTACCCATCAAGCGATATAAGAAGGAGGAAGAAGAGGAGGAGGAGGAGGATGCGACACCGAAAAAGAGGAAACGATTGAAGGCAAAGCGTTTATCCGATCTATCGGATGAACCGCCGATAACCTCCACACCGTCCGCGAAAACGAGAATCACGCAACTTGAATCATTCGCGATCGAAGATGTTTTCGAAACCACGGGTAACCCGCTCGAATCACCATCTGTTCGAAACATGATACAAAGTTCGGCAGGTCAAGAAATGTTACGCGAGCATTTGGGACCACTGGCACAAAAGTACATGAGCATTCTTCTTAGTAGCGATGAAAAGACACAGATCGATCACGTGTATATTTCGACAAGAATGAAATGTGGCTCGGTAACAAACGATTCGACGTCGGTGCGGATGACTCTATAATCATAGACAATGTGAACTACATTGGTACACCTGGATTATACGAGTTGATCTTCAAGAGAATTCTCGATGATGACATATACACTGAGGACGATATGCAAAAATATAAGAGTATATTAATGGTGACAAGTGCGCATAAACGTCAATATGATGCGCAAGGTCAATTAAAGAGCAACAGAGGTTACAAGTATAAATACATAATTGCATCGTTGATGTCGATCGAATCAAAAAAGAAAAAATCTGGAACGGGAGTATTCACGCTTCGCGCGATGACGCTAACCGACAATAAGATCGATTACGTGCACTGGGACGATCCCAACGAGCTAGTGGATCGCTTACGATTGCTCGATGCTTCGCGTCGAGCTGACCACAACGCTCATGACAACGAGATCCTGTCGATCATAGAGGAACTTCGCGAAGCCGGTCTTATTATAAATTAAACGGAGTCTCGACGAAACTAATCAGTCGATCGACGTCTCTCGCATCGAGAAACAATGCCTATCAACAAATTTGGCTTATTCGAACGGAGAAATGAAGAAATCAGCACAAGCGATCATTTGGAGTAAATTGATGACAAGTTACTTGCGTCAAAACACTCTGTGCCGCATCGCTACGGACTATGACGCGAAGTCGCGCAAGATTCGCCGTGTAGCGCAACCTAAGGTTGATAACGATGCAGTCAACAAACTGTACGTGGAAAAATGTGTTAAAACGTTGAAGAATCAGCAGAAAGAATCAGACGAGAAGCTGACTGCGTTCGAGAAGGACGTGCGAGCTTTACAGACCGCGATAAACGAGCTTCGTACGATTAACATTAATTCAGAAACGGCTATCAACCTGTAATGTGCTGTAGTGAACAGCTTAGGAGCGGCTATTGTACAATTATTAAACATCTAGAAAGGTTTATCGAACGGCTACGAACGGTTATCGAACGGCTACGAACGATTATCGAACGGCTACGAACGGTTATCGAGATATAATGAGTGGCAGTGATCGAAGAGGAAACGGTCTCGAACGAGGCTACGAACAATTCAAGAACAGATGCGAACGAGGCTACGAGCACCTCAAGGACGGCTGCGAACAAGGCTACGAATACGTCAGGAACGGCTACATACGAGGCGGCATACAAGTCCGGAACGGCTACGAAACGAGTCAAAAAACGGTTGCCAACGAGGCTACGAACGGGTCAGAAACGATTGTGAACGAGACTACGATCTACTTAAAAGTGACTACCAACAGGGTCAATCACGCCAACGAACGGGTCAAGAACGGCAACAAACGAGTCAAGAACGGCAGTGAACGGCTTAAGAACGGCTCAAGAACGGTAGTAAACGTTTTTTAGAAATGGTTAAAGAGTGACAACGAATAATAATATGGTGATACACGTATCGTTTGATCGACGAATCGAAACAACGATGGGTCGACGATCGAGAATAACCGAGGAAGTGAAGAAACAACATAGTTTAGAGAAACGGCAATTGGTGAACGAACTGCACGCACCGGCGAGAAAAAATTTCCCCCGAAGACACGTCATAGTGCGAGAATACGATGACTTGTGGCAAGCCGACATTGTCGAGATGCGTCCGTACTCTCGTTTCAACAGAGGATACAATTACATACTCACAGTCATCGATACGTTGAGTAAGCACGCGTGGGCCGTACCACTCAAGAGTAAAGGCGGAAGCGCAACAGCTAACGCTATCGCCAAGATAATTCGAGATAGCAAGAGGTGTCCGAAAAACATACAGACCGACATGGGGAAGGAATTTTATAACGCCGACGTGCAAAAGCTAATGCGGAAACACGACATCAATCACTATTCTACGTATTTGGTATTGAAGGCATCGATCGTTGAGCGAATCAACCGCACGCTGAAAAATGACATGTGGAAGATGTTTACGCTGAACGGATCTTACAAGTGGGTCAACGAGTTGCCGGGACTCGTATCGGATTACAACGCGCGCAAGCATCGAACGATCGGTATGCGGCCCGTCGACGTTACCCCCGCGATCGCTGACTCTTGGCTACTGTATACAACTGTGTAAACATCGCGGGTCCGGCGAAATTCAAAGTAGGTGACTCGGTACACGTTAGCAAGTACAAGACGGTTTTCGAGAAGGGTTACACGCCAAATTGGACAACCGAGGTATTTAAAATTGTAAAAGTGCAGCATACTAATCCCGCAATTTATCTACTTGAGGATTATCGCAAAAACCTATCGCTGGAGCGTTCTACGAGCACGAGTTGCATCGCGTGAATTATCCGGATGTGTATCTCATGGAGAAAATACTGCGCAGGAGGGGTGACGAAGTTTACGTGAAATGGCTGGGATTTGACAATTCGCACAACTCTTGGATACATAAGGACAATGTGATTTAATTTATACAATGTTTATTTTTCATTTTCAAGAATTGAAAATATACATAAAAATATGTAAAACATAAGAAATGTTTATTAATATTTCTTTTAATAATACTACATATGTATATTATATTCTTAATATAAGTATGTAAGATATGCGTTACATAAAAATATATGAAATATAAATGTATAAGATGTGTATTATATAAAACTATATGAAATATAAAAATATAAAAATTATACATGGTTATGTACAAAATATATACAATAATAAATAAAATATATACATGTATTTACAAAGGTATCTTATAATGTCCCCACGGTAATGTATCAGTTGTTTCGGGTACGATATACCGCTTATCATCGTACGGACTCAGAGCAATTTTCGTTTAGCGGACAGTATACACTTTGTGCAATTTCGATCGTATACACGACTGCTGTCGCGTCATTTCGATTTCTTCGTTTAAACACCGCGTGTAATCTTCGAAGGTTATCGTTCTTGCTATGACATTACTCTTGACGCCTTTAACTTTCTTTGTCTTTCTTTTCGTCCATTCGTAACGCGTACATCTTTGCCCTGAGCCCGACGAATTCGGTCATTATGGCACCATTATTTTCATCCTTCATCAGACCCGGCACTTTTTTATGTACAAGCGGTATATCATACACATTGTCCACAGCATAATCACTCGTGTCAAATCTGACGATATCACACTTCATGTTCTCATATACATCCGCGCACTCAATGTGATATATCAAACTATCTGTGTCGGTGTACATGATCTTACATTTGTCGCGATACATTGGCGTCATGTACTCGTGATGAAATTCGTACAGACATGTCTTGGATATGTCGAGTATACACATACCCACGTAAATCGGTTTGTAGAATTTCACCTCGAGTTTACGCAATTCTACCGCAATCAGATTTTCCGAAAAAACGCTTCTGCTGTGGAAATTCGGTTTCGCGATCATCGCTTCCGCGCCGTACCGACCATCCCATTTTGTTAATAATTTTACATCGATACGATTCCGCACATTTTCCATCGTTTTACCAAACACCGCATTATACATTAATTTATATAAATTTTTCTCGAAATCGTTTTTCGCGAGTGTTCTGAAATGCGTATTTAATTCTATGTAATTTCGAAGCCATGGAGATTGAGAAAATTGTAATGTTGATGAAAATTCTATGTATTTTTGTTACACGAAGGCCGTGACATGTACACTGCTCTAGGTTACGGTAGTGTATCACGTAACGTTTCTTATCGTATAACGTTGCAAGCAGTTTGAATTCCCGCTTGCCGGGCGGCTTGTCGCGTGTCGGGCAAAACGGTAGGTCAGTGTGCGTATCACGAAGATGTTGCGGGTACTCAAGATCGACTTCGAGGATATATCCCGTAGACGAATCCAGCGCTATAGATGATGCGTCAAAATACGACGTGTCGTCGACCCATCGAAAATCGGTGTAAGGCAACGGTTGACACATTGCCCATCCGTATAAATTATTTACATCGAAATACATCAAGTACAACGATGGTTTCGATGGATCGTACGATTGTTGCATATACTTGTTATTAGCGCGCGCGTATCTGTTGGAACATTGGCTCAGACCACCGCGTATACCGCGTTCTATAAACATGACCATGTCGATATTTGTAAGCAACTCGAACGTAATCTTTGTATGCTTTAACATGGCGTCCCACGTGTATCCGGGGAGAGTATAGTAATACGCGGGTCGAGTCCGTAACTTTTGATGCAACTATCGCGAAAGTTTTCGAAAATATCGGCTAATAGCAAGACGTCGATTTTGAGATACATGTCGCTATATTCGCCCAGCGTTCGAATGGAGAATCGCGTCCAGATGTTTTCGGCGTGCGCGTAATCGCTCTCGGATATAGTTTCACCGGTCAAGGAACTGTAAAACGATTCGCGAGGTGGTAAACGCGTATCTTGCAACCTATCTACCGAATCGATGTATTCGTATGGAAATACACCTTTTCGCGTTAACAGATTGAAATTTTCCACAGATAAATTTTTAAATTCCGATTTTAAAATTTTGAGCTTATCTTTGTCTAGATAAGATACCAATTTGTCAAGACTCGATGCGAGAAATTTATACGAATCGATGAAGCGTAATTTTACATTATTTTTCCAGTTGCCTTTCTTAAGATAGTAGGGAGGCTATGTTGGTTCTAACTCAATTTTTCCATAGGAGAGAGAGAGAGCGAATTCTATTTATAGATTCCATCGGAGCGAGAGAGCTCCGTGGAAGTCATGGGGGGGGTAGGGGTTCTGGGCGAGGGGAAGGGCGGGTGGGGAGGGTGGTGAACGTCGCCGCGCAGCGGCGTCGTCGTTACTGCCGCTCGCCGAAACGGGGCTACCGCGGACGTCACGGGGGGTAGGGAGTGGGTCCGGGGGCGAGGGTAAGGGTGGGTGGGGAGCGTCGCCGCGCAGCGGCGTCGTCGCTCGGCGCGCGGAGCGTCCTTGGTTACGGGCGTCGTCGTCGCTTAGCGCGCGAGTTACGGCGCGCGGGGCGTCCTTGGTAACGCGGTGTCGCTCGGCGCGCGAGGCGTCCCTGGTTACCGTCTCGAACGCGCGCGCGTTCTCTCGATGACGCGCGACGGGCGTCGTTCTCTTTCCGTCGACTCGCTATCGTTCGCGCGCGCGCTAGCGGGGGGAGAGAGAGGGGAGATGGAAGCGGACGACGACGCGGGAGGAGAGAGAGAGACGGCGAATCTCGACGGAGAGACGTTCCTTTTTATTGTACGATAGAGGTATAGCGAGATACGATATAATTTTAATATGTATATATACGAGACATACGATACGTAGGTGCGTGAAAAGAAAGATACGATATAATTTATATATACGATATAGTAAGATACGATATAGTAAAATACAATATAGTAAAATATAATATATAAAATATAATTTAATATATAAAAAACTTTATTCTCCCGGACTTCTCGCGCAAATTTCAAACGATCGTTCTCGTCGTCTCGCGCGTTCCATCAATTCGGCGATCAGTCTTCTTTCCTCCCGCTGTCTCGCGTGTTCCATTAATTCCGCGACTACTCTTCTCTCCTCCTCTTCCCGTATCGCTCTTCTCTCTTCGTATTCCGCGAAATTTAGCTCCTCTATCTCCGCGAATAAGTCCTGCATCCCGAAGAGTAGTCGCAGATTAAAGATGTCCAGATATCTCGAGCCGTTCACCTCGTTGTCCCGGCGGCTTTCCGGAGTATCTCCCCATTCCTCCGCGAAATCGCGTCGCGCGTCTCGCCTCATCATCCTTACGCGTTGTCGGTGTTCTATATTCATAAATCCGGGAATCTCGACTTCGGAGGTGAACTGTAAAAAAAATGATATATATTATATATACGCGCGTGTGTATTGTTTTTCGTAATTGAAAAATTATTTACCGCCCAGAAGAACATCACTTTCGCCACGATTTTGAACAGCATGCCGATGAATTCCTCCTTCCACAGGATATACAGGTTTCGATCGTTATTATTCATTTTTCTCTCTATCGTACGGTGCGTTTTTTCTTTGCCGCGAATAAAACTCGACTAAAGCTCGAAAAAATGATTTAATCCACAGGATTAATCATCTTTCTGAAAGCGTCGCGTTTTAGATTAAGGAAAGAGCGATAAGCGGTCGCGATTGTTTCCGGCAATTCGACGTGAGAGGAATACGATTATCCGCGTATTTTTTTCTTTTTTTTTTCCCTTTTTAATCTAAATAATTCTTAAATTCTAGGTATCGGGAGAGTATGTCGCGCGTAGAGGTGTAAAAATTTTTACGCGTTTCGTATGAATTATAAATTTGACGTATCGGGGGAGTACGTCGCGTAAAAATTAAGGAGGATGAT
>JAPIVC010000929.1:0-17988 GCA_030586385.1 Camponotus fellah
TCGACTGGTGCGGATAAACTATAATCACATCGAACCGCGTCAATTTCTCGATGACGCCAAAGACATTGTGTTGGAACATGTGCTGGACGTTATGAAAAAACACTGTAATGTGAAAATGAACACTATATTTAACGATGAATTTGTGGCTGGAGATAAACGTGCCAATAAAAGTGCCAATAAACACAAGAAACTATGAACTTTTTTGCACATCCGATTTACGCCAGTGGTACGAACGGCGCGTCATCGAACCCACCCTAGCGTCTCTGGAAGAATTTCAGGAACGCGATAGCGGGTGGGCATTGTCGCGAATATTGAACTTGACTATAAATTGCCACGCTGTTGCCCACCTCGAGAACGCCGATCCCGAGGAGGTAGCATGCAAATTTTTGGCCGATACGAAAATTTAATAATTTCTTAAGCGGTATTTCGGAATTGCGGTAGCGTACGGTATCTTATGAACTTCCCCGTAGGAGAGTAAAGTTGGGCGCCAGGCGCGGTCTTCCGCGCCACGATAACGATACGGTAACGGACGAGATTTTCGGTAACCCAGAGCTCAGTATATGGCAGAGGGGCAGGGTTCGTTGTGAACGAGAGAGAACGCGAGAGGACTTCCGGGAGAGAGAAATAATCGACACTCAATTTATCTTATAATTAATTAGAATATATTGAACAATTATAATACAGAGTGAAAAAGGTAACAAAGATAATAATAAAAAAGAAAAGAAATAGACCAGATTCGATGAACGATAATGAACAAAGAAAGAACAGATAAACCTCGGTATATAAATGAGAAACGGTAATATATATAAATTCAAAAGGAAAGAACGATATACAATTTATAACGTATGACACGAAGGTCAGATATATTTGTAACGGAAACGATCGATATAATACACGCGAGAATAGTACAATGATAAGACGACGAAAACGGATATAAATCTTCACGACCACGATAAGTAAAATCTACTGATAATAAGTGACGGAATAAACGGTAACACTCGGCGTAGAGTACACGGCAGATTTCGGAACGCACTCGGAGGCGCGAGCCTCACTAAATATCTCAATATCGAGTTACTTTCTCAAATAATTAGCGGTAATTAGCGGTATAGATCACGGGAAAATAATTAATATCGAACAGAATATACTAAGCGAGTAATATATAATACATTTATAGGTACGACCCTCGCGATATTTCGATATAAATCGAACGGAAATTCTCATAAAAGTCGGCGATACGTTACGGCAATAAATTCGAGAATATAACAAAGATTATTATTAACGATAATTTCAAGTACACGAGCACTGATATTGTCTCACAATCTTTAACGGTATCTTCACGACCTTTCGCGCTCAACAACAACAACCTTGACTCTCAAACGAGATATCACAAACGAACTTTAACGGTCCACAAAATTCAACGGAGATTTCGCGATCTATGCAATTCTTGCAGAGCAGATTTCGCGTATACGGTATCTCTTGCTCGCAAAGAATGCTCTCACGCAAATCTCGGTAACTAAAACGCGATACGGAAATGTCTAACTTTCGTCACCACGCACGACCAAAATTCGATACGAGACGTAACGGTATTACGGTAGACGGAACGAAAACGGTACGAGACGGTACGATACGGTATACGAAACGAGATGATAAGACGACTGTCGGTTTGAACCCCCCGAGAGGGACGAATCCGCGACTCCCGGTATCAGCTGACGTCCGGTAACGACACACGCGAAAAGCACACCGGTTTACCCGATAAATCGACAATGCGAATACCGTCGCCCTGCAACGGTATCTAGCAAAGTTCGACACCAGCTGCTTCCGGGAAAGAATCTACCTGGGCGGCGGCTTACACTGAGTCGGCGGCTGCGGCAGAGTCCTCGATAGATCTCGGCGAATTTCCTTGGTCTGCATTGTCTCAAGGGTCACCGAACAGTGACTCGAAATTACTGCGGCTCCGCGAGGCCCTCAAGTCCCGCGCCGATTTTCCGCGCATCCTGTCGATCTTTCCTAGAAGGGATCGATATCTCCGCCTCTTCAAAATTCGGGATGCTGGCGAGTTGTTCCTTTGCAGGGATGTGGAATGACGGTTCCGTTGAATGACGGTAACTTTCAATCGGAACTTCTCGTCCACGTGAACGCGACAGGCTGGCCAGGCCTCGTCCGTCCACGGTATTTCTTCTCCCAGTCTGCAGCCTGGGCGATTATTCGTCGTTTTGTCGTCCGGATTCCCCGCCGACGTTATTCTGAAAATAGGTGGGATTAATTTTCGGCTGATACTCGACTCACGGCGGCACGGGATCCTGATACGTGACCTTAGTTAGCGGAGACCTGTGTTCACTCTTCGTTTCCTCTTCTTTGGCGGTATCTTTCTCGGAATCTTCTGCGGTATCTTTTCGGAATACAAGTTTCGGTATTGCACGCTCGCCTAGATCGCCGCATTCTATCTAAGTATCTTAACTCTATAACTAAAAATAGGTCCTATCGGATTATTAAAGTCCCCCTCGCAGAGAAACGACAGTAAGAAACGACCTCGCGCACGCTTTATTCCCTCGGCGGGATAGCTGTGACGGAGCTCAAAAGCGTCACGTCACAAAATATTAACAAGTATAATCCTTTGCGCGCGGGAGATTATGATGAAAAGAGCGGTGATTAACGTGCAATCAAAAAACAATGCGTATTTCGCGTGGACAGTGGTCATCGCTCTGTATCCCGCCGAAAGGAACGCGGAACGGGAATCATTGTATCCGCATTACGCGACAATGTTGAATCTCCAGAACAATGAGTTTCCAGTGACTGTGAATCAGATTAAGAAATTTGAACATGCAAATGACATTTCGATTAATGTGTACGGCATCGAAGACAAGAACATTGTCCCGATACGTCTTTCGGACCAGAAACGGGACAAACATGTCAACTTGCTGTACGTGGAAGACGACAACAGCGTGGGACATTTCGTTTTTGGATCAAGAATTTATCCAGGCTAGTGAACTCGCAGCTGAGCAAACACAAGACTAAAAATATATCTGCGACCGGTAAGTTTAATTTATATTATTTGAATAATTATAGGTTATACACTTTGTTATATAAATTTTAATTATTTTTTTTTTCTTTTACAGATGCTTGCATTATTTTCTTTCGGACGCTAAGTTGCAGTCGCATACGATCGACTGTGGAAAGCTGAACGACTGCGCTGTCCAATTGCCGAGCGACAAGGACAAGTGGTTCAAGTTCAACAACTTTAATTGGAAGGAGCAGATTCATCGTGTACGCCGATCTGGAATGCGTTCTGGCCAAGACGGAGAAAGAACAAAAAATGTATCAGCATCATCAGGTATTTAGTTTAGCTTATTATGCACATTGTTCATACGACGAATCAATACGTTATCAATTTATAATTTTCACCGTAGCGCCGATTGTGTTACTTGGTTCGTCGAAGATCTTAAAAATTTAGCGTTACGTGTAAAAAATATTTTAAAAACAAATGTCCCCATGGTAAATTTGACGTCCGATGAGTGGGAGAAATTCCGTGCCACTCAATGTCATATATGCGAAAAACCGTTCGCGGAAGACGATAAACGCATTCGCGATCATTGCCGTCTGACCGGGCGGTACAGAGGCCCAACACACTCAAATTGCAATCTAAATTATAAAGACTCTTTTTGCATTCCAATAGTTTATCACAATTTATCCGGTTGTGATTCTCATTTTATTATCGAGGAAATAGCAACAGCGTTCGATGGAAGAATCGTTTTATTACCGATAACTTAACAAGGAAAAATATATTTCGTTTACGAAAAATATTTGTATGGAAGAAGAATCAAAAAATCAAATAAAATTACGTTTCATCGATTCATTCAAATTTCTCGCATCGATTCTCGATAAATTGGCATCATTTTTGGATAAAGACAAACTCAAAATTTTAAAATCGGAATTTCAAAATTTATCTCCGGAAAATTTCAATTTGTTAACGCGAAAAGGTGTATTTCCGTAACAAATACATCGATTCCGTTGACAGGTTGCAAGATATGTGTTTACCATCGCGCGAATCGTTTTACAGTTCCTTGACCTGTGAAACTGTATCCAAGAGCGATTACGCGCACGCCGAGAATGTTTGGACGCGATTCTCCATTCGGACGCTAGGCGAATATAGCGACTTGTATCTCAAAATCGATGTCTTGTTAGCCGATTTTCGAAAACTTTCGAGATAAATGTATCGAAAGTTACGAACTCGATCCCGCGTATCACTATGCTCTCCCCGGCTACACGTGGAACGCTATGTTGAAGCATACAAAGATCACGTTCGAACTGCTTACAGACATCGACATGGTTATGTTCATCGAACGTGGTATACGCGGCGGTCTGAGTCAATGTTCGGGTAGATACGCGCGCGCTAATAACAAGTATATGGAATCGAAGGGAGAATCGATTTATTACCGATAATTTAACAAGGAAAAATATATTTCATTTACGAAAAATATTTGTATGGAAGAAGAATCAAAAAATCAAGTAAAATTACGTTTCATCGATTCATTCAAATTTATCGAGTTTCGATAAATTGGCATCATTTTTGGTGCCGATGGTCGTATGATCCATCGAAACCATCATCATACTTGATGTACTTTGATGTAAATAATTTGTACGGATGGGCAATGTGTCAACCATTGCCCTATGCCGATTTTTGATGGATCGACGACGAGACCAATTTTGATGTATCGTCCATCGCGTTAGATAGCTTACAGGCTATATTCTCGAAGTGGACCTCGAGTATCCGCAACATCTTCACGATGCGCATACTGATCTACTGTTTTGCCCGACACGCGACAAATCACCTGGCAAGCGGGAATTCAAACTGCTTGCAACGCTATATGATAAGAAGCGTTACGTGATATACTACCGCAACCTGCAGCAGTGTACACGTCACGGCCTTCGCGTCACAAAAATACATTGAATTTTACAGTTTTCACAATCTCCCTGGCTTCGAAATTATATAGAATTAAGAAATACACATTTCAGAACATTGACTAAAAATGATTTCGAGAAAAATTTATATAAATTAATGAACAATGTGGTGTTTGGTAAAACAATGGAAAATGTGTGCAATCGTGTCGATGTAAAATTATTAACAAAGTGGGACGGACGATACGGCGCAGAAGCGATGATCGCGAAACCAAATTTCCACAGCAGAAGCGTTTTTTCGGAAAATCTTATTGTTGTGGAATTGCATAAACTCGAGGTGAAATTCTACAAACCGATTACGTGGGTATGTGCATACTCGACATATCCAAGACGTGTTTGTACGAATTTCATCATGAGTATATGACGCCAATGTATCGCGACAAATGCCGGGTAATGTATACCGATATGGACAGTCTCATATATCACATTGAGTGTGAAAACGTATATGAGAATATGAAGTGCGACATCGCTAGATTCGGTACGAGCGATTATGCGGTGGACAATGTGTACGGTATACCGCTTCTAAATAAAAAGGTACCGGGTCTAATAAAGGATGAAAACAACGGTGCTATGAGCGAATTCGTTGGATTCAGAGCAAAGATGTGCGTTACGAGTGAATGGGAAAAAGGACGCGAAGAAATTAAAGATATCAAGAGCAACGTTGTCGCGAGAACGATAACGTTTGACGATTACACGCAGTGCTTGAATGAAGAGATTGAAATGACGCGTCAGCAGTCGTGTATACAATTTAAATTGCACCAAGTACACGATCCGCGAGACAAAAATTGCTCTTAGTCCGTACGACGATAAGCGGTATATCGTACCCGAAACTACCGATACATTACCGTGGGGACATTATAGGATACCTTTGTAAATAAATGTATATTTTGTTTATTGTATATTTTGTACATAACCATGTATATATTGTATTTTTATATATTTTGAACATTTTATATTTATATTTTAACATTTATAAATTTTATATTTTAAGAAATTTTATATATTTTACATATTTTATTATTTCAATAAATGTTTACAATACATTATTTTTATGAATTCAAGAGTTGTATGATTTATCCATTCCCAACTATTTCACGTATACGTCATCACCCTTTTCCCGCAAAATTTTTTTCCACGAGATATACGTCGGGATTAGCGACGCATTGTAACTCGTATTCGTAGAAGCCTCCAGCGATGGGATTTCCCCGCGAATCTTCGAGTATGAATGTCGCGGGATTAGTTTTCTGCACCTCGACAATCTTAAAAACTTCGGTCGTCCAATTTGACGTAAAACCTTTTTCAAAGATCTTGTATTTGCTTACGCGTACCAAATCGCCTACTTTAAATTTTACTGGAGCTGCAATTTTTACGTTGCTATACACCGTATTTAAAAGTTTTTCAGCGATCGCCGGAGTCGACAAGTCGCACACCGATAGTGCAATGTTTTTCGCGTATTGTATTCCGCAACGAGTCGAGATAGCTCGTCGATCCATTGTAATTCCCATTCAACGTAAACATTTTCCACATATTATTTTTTAAGTACGGTTGAATCGTTCTACGACCGAGACTTTCATAACGGAATAGGTCGAGTAATGATTAATGTTATGTGCGTTTCACATGAGTGAGTTTCAGCACACTCGAGTTGTAAAATTCTTTTCCTCTGTCAGTTTGAAAATTTTTCGAACACCTTTTATCGTCTCTGATAATTTTTGCGATCATTTCCGACATTTCGTTCTCGCTCTTACTCTTGAGCGTACACGGCCCACGCATACTTGCTCAACACATCGATAACCGTGAGTATGTATTTATTATCCTTGTTGAGTCGAGAGTACGAACGCATGTCGATCATGTCCGCCTGCCATAGATCGTCGTATCCGTGTACAATGATACGTCTACGTGGAAAATTTCTTCTCGCCGGAGCATGTAATTCCTCGACTAGTTGTCACTTTTCGGAGGTGTTTTTGTTCTCTCGCATATTTGATCGAGGCATAATTAATATGCGACATTAGTATATCCGTATGTCTCGCTTACTGTGTCGAGTCAGATGTTGCATATCTCAGCACATTCTTTATCTCGTCCATCATTATTCGCAGCGCTTGCACGTTTGTTTCGAGCGCGATAATTTTTTGCTCAATTTTTTTCTCTCTGTCGATCTCTCAAAAGTTTATCCACGTATCGTTTGTTGACAGTGTCAGTGTCAGTTTCCGATTGCGCTAGGCGTTGAATCTTGCGCGACCTTGCGTCAAAGCCGATAGTAGTCTGGCAGAAAGCGTTATCGCGAACATTTCTCAATAATCCATTCCATTCATAATACAAATTATTCGATTTCCCAGCGATAATTCAAATTTATTAATCGACATTTCGGTACCGAGAACATTGAATGACATGTATCGTCGACGCATTGTTTAATTTATAATAATACCAGCCTCGCGAAGTTCTTCTATCTAATTGACAAGATTTCATTGTCGTGTGCATTTGTTGCCAGCTTGACGCAAGGCGTCCAGCAATCGCAAACGAACCAATTCGTTTGGATCGTTCCAATGCACGTAATCGATCATGTTGTTCCTTAGCGTCATCGTACGCGGCGCGTCTATACCTCTTCCCACCTTTCTATCGAAGAATAATAGCGCAATTATATATTTTTACTTGTATCCTTTATTAATTTTAATAGGATTATTAATTTTGTTGTCACGTTTATGCGCATTTGTTATATTTAATATACTTTGATATTTATACAAATTGTCTCGAGTATACTTTTTATGATTGGGAAATTTTTTAAAAATCAAATCGTAGATACCTTCGGTTCCCTTATATTTTATTCCATCGATAATTATATTATCTTCCTTGTCCACATCGAAACGTTTATCACCGAGCATCATTCCTTCGCTGGTAAATTTAACACCGTAGACGTAATCCATGCTCTTATTTTTATCAACACTCATAACATCTCCTATATACTTTTGCGCCGGTGGACCAAAATGCTCTCGGAACGTTTTCTGACCTTCGGACGTTTCTAATTCGTGTCGGACCGATGTTACAAACGAATCGTGTGTGGTCTCGTAAATTTCTTCGACGGACGTGGATGGTATTGTTTGACACGGTTGTACTTTTATCGGAGTAGAAACAGTAGCCATATTAGAAAATTGCTTCCTTCGCTTTGATCGATTCGGTGTCGAATATATCGGTGAATCGTTTATCGGCATATTTATCCGTGCTCGCTTTATTTCTTGCTCTTTTATTTTTTCTTCGTGCTTCTCTCCAAACGTCAAATTCAGCGGTTCGATTTTCGGCGCATTCCACATTATTTTCGACAAGCTGTTTTAAAGACTCGGTAATTTAAATTGCCTTTCCAATATGATATCTTCCTCCATTTTACAGTTTTCAAAGCACGATATTTTTTGCGAATCGATTCGCTCGTTTTTGCAATCTCGCAATCTTTTCACGATCACCATTCATGATGCTGGATCGATGTGTCGATGATGCTCGATCGATGTGTCGATGATGACTGATCGCTTTACGGTATTGCGAAATCGTCAAATCCTCTTCTATATCGTCCATTGATCAATGTACTATCTTTATCAATGACTACGAAGCCATATTTGCGTTGTCAACATTTCTGACACAATGCACGGAAATCGTCGTAAGACATGTCGATATTCACGTGATCGTTGTACACATGTTTCAAGTTTGTGCCATCTTGTTTAAACAAGATCAGCAGGTTCACGTTGTCGCGTATAAGATGCTTAGATATTTTGGCGTACGTTTGACAAAGATAGAAACAGTCAACGCTTGAGTGTCCCATTGCAAAGTACTCTCTTATCGCATCTTGCTTGTCGCATGCCACGTCATCAAAGATAAAGATGGAATTCGGAAGCGCCTCGCTCGTGAAATGACATCGCTGTTATTAGAGAATATAAAATAACCAATTTCATCTATAGGTGTTAGTAAATGTTCCAAGTATTTGTATTTCGGCTGTTGAAGCGATTTCAAGTATACGTACACGTTCTTGAAACGTACACCGTGCGGACTTTCTATCAAACTAATCAACATGTTTGTCTTACCGCAATTTGAAGGACCGCAAACGATACCGCGCATAGTAGTTGGCAGCATGCTTCCATGCTTGCGTACTTTTTTCTCCGATATTAGTCTATCGTCGAAATTTGATACTTTGATTTTCCGCGCTTGTCGCACGAACCGCATGTTTTCTCTTTCGAATCAATTTTGCGAATGATCACGAGGAGGAGACTTATTTATAGAAGTGTCTCGACTCGAAACCGCTCAGTATCAAAAATGTTTCTCCTTCTGTCGGAGAGAGACATTCTCTGGCTTACCGCCGAACAACTGCAGTATATCCCAAAGATTCTTTTACTTCAAAATTTTGGTGATTACGTGGAACGATTGTGGGACAAGCTTCCAGAACATATAAAGACAGATTCGGAGGTCCAACAATATCGTTTGTGCATGCGACATTGCAATCAGTCGTGGCAACGAACATACATCGACGGTCCACCTCCGTTGATAAGATTGCTACGTATGTCAGGGAGAATCGTAAGAGGTAGCGATCTCTTAAATCGTGCGATAAACGCGCTCTCCATCGAATTGCATATTCCCGGTTATCAGTTTTCCCAGCGGGCTGGGAACTCGATTAGAGAAACGATTGGCTAAAAGCGGTCGAGATATCAATCCATTGGACGCAGCGAGCACGACATTGCTTACTCGCGAAGCAACGACCTCGATTAACGTCACATCGCGGATCGCATACTAGCTGCAAGAGCGCGAGAACGCATTACCGCGAGGGATTCGACTCTCGGTGAAAGAGCAGCCGCTATGACTGTTTGGGTGGCAAAGACAAAACTCGGTATGGGAATGAAAAAGCCGTCGACGATAAAAAGGAGGAAAAAACGAATACTTCCAGTAGCGAAACGCGGTGATATTTTACCACTTTTACCATTGGGAGTTGTCGGTTCTTTGGCCGGCGGTGCGGCGGAATCGCAAAGGCAGTAAATGATAGCAAGGCGGTGCAACGTTAGCTGGAAGAGATGCAGCGTCACAATCGCGCTATGGAAGGTCGCGGACTTTATCTCGCTCCGTAAGCGTGGAGGGATTCTCAACAAAGTCTAAAAGAAAAAAAAACGTCGAAAAAACAATAAAAATGCCTACGGGTGCGACAACTAACGTGCAATTGGAACAATTTGCGAAACGTATGCACATACCTTTCTTTAGAGGTGTTTTCATGCGCAATAATTTACCGATAAGCGGTATCCGACGAAATGAGAGTGGAATCGTCAATTTGGATGACGTTGATGGTCCCGGTATTTATTGGGTAGCGTACGCAAAGAGGGGTGATCGTGTCATATATTTCGACAGTTTTGGGAATCTTTGATCGCCCAAGGAACTTGTGCAAAATTTCGGACGAGTGAAAATTGAATACAATTATACATCTTATCAAAGTTATAATCAGAGTATCTGTGGACAGTTGTGTTTAAAATTTCTTCAAACGATCAATTTAAAGCCTGACAATCCATCGTCACGATTCAGTATTCGTTCGACATGTCATTGACACTTCACTTACATTGACTGGCAGAAGCAGCATTCTCGCTGTAAATTATTTTCCCGCTATAGATTTGACCGATGCCGGTTACGAGCTCGGATTAACGGATTTTGAAACTTATCATACGATTCCGAACGTAAATTTTTCGAATAATAAATTTTACTTTGGCAATGACGACAAGGAAATTACGATTCCCAAAGGATCGTACGAATTGCACGCTATAAATGATTATCTCAAACGCGCAATTTTGCGGGATGAACACCTTTCCAGAGATGTTGAAAACGATTATGATGAAGAATATCCAATAGCGCTCCGCGCCAATCACAGTACGCTAAAGAGTGAAATCAAATGCGCCTATAGAATAAACTTTACCAAATTCGACAATGTAGTATCCTTGCTCGGATTCTCTTCGAATCATATATTGCAACCTCGCAAGTGGTACGAATCGGATGAACCTGTTAATATTATAAACGTAAATATTATTTGTATGGAATGTAACGTGACTACTGGTGCGTATAACAATGCGCGTACACACGATACATGAATTTTCACCGAGCGTACCGCCGGGATATAAGATATCGGAAACGCCGGCACAGATCATTTATCTGCCGATCATCGTACGGAGCATTACGGATTTAATGATACGTATTGTGTGGATCGAAGAGGTCGATTGCTCGATTTTCGAGGAGAGGAAATTATCGTAAGATTGCATATACGGCAGCGACAAATATAATATGCTCGTGCTGAACGAAACGGAGCACGCGAGAGACAATACTTTTACGAGGGATAATACTATTGTTGTAAGACGAGCGATATCGGGACAATAATAAGATAACTATTAAAAAGAAGCTGAACACGTTGAATCGTGAATTTTTGAAATCATTGGGATTCATCGTACGAAAAGAATGATAGATATTTTGAATATCGGAGGTGAGCCAGTCTTTGACGATCGCATCGTCAAGATTGAGACTCATACGTACAATCCATACGCCAATACGGCGCTTGGATATCGCGATGAGATACGAATACTTATATAACATCAGAATTTGTACTCGTTACCGTGCGAAAGCTTTCTTTACATCGAGGGAAGATTTAATATGCGTAAAACGAATGACGGAATGATTGTATTGGGAAACAATTGCGTCGCATTCATGTTTGATGAGCTTCGATACTCGACGGAGTAGAGATTGATCGCAACAGAAATGTTGGAATAACATCAACGCTTAAAAATTATGTCTCTCTAACGCACAAGAAAAGTATAAACTTGAAGAACGCTGCGTGGGATTTGACGTACAACGGTGACAAAAATTATTTCAACTATTGCGTGCCGCTCAACATGTTGCTGGGATTTTGCGAAGATTATAAACGGCGTTGTGATTAACGCTCGTCATGAATTGATTTTAATACGTTCGCGCAACGATAATAATTGTCTATTCGGACATCCGTCGTCGGAAGCTGAGATTGAATTACTCAAAATACAATGGCGTATGTCTCATGTAATATTGAACGAGATGAATAAATTATCAATGCTGCGAATGTTGGAAAGCGGACGATACTTGAATATGAGTTTCCGATCTTGGGATCTATACGAATTTCCTCTGCTACATAACACGACCAAACATTCGTGGATCATGAAAGCCACCTCTCAGCTAGAGAAACCGCGATATGTGATCTTTGCACTGCAAACTAGTAAAAAGAATTCAGTGTCACAAGATGTTACATTGTTCGATGACTGCAAACTGACCAACGTTAAACTCTATTTAAACTCGGAATTTTATCCCTACGATGATTCAAATTTAGATTTTGAAAAAATAGATTCGCCGTCCTATTCAACATGTACTCTCATTTTCGCAAATCTTATTACGGATGCGATAATAACATCGCGCTATTAACTATTCCAAAGTTTCTACATTGCGGTCCTCTCGCGGTCATTGATTGCTCGAGAAAAACAAGTCTGTCAAAACTGCTACTGTGGACGTGAGAATAGAATTTGAATGCAGAGAAAATGTACCGGCGAATACTACCGCCTATTGTCTCATCCTGCACGATCGGATTGTCGAATATAATCCATTGACCAATGTAGTCCGCAAAATTACATAGGTCAGCAAATATCACCTCCATTACATATGAAGAAAAATATAAAAGATTGAAATGTTTGACGATCGACATCAGTCTGCGATCGGATCTTGTCATCATGGTTGCGCCAACGTTTGTGCATCTGCAAGGATTTATCGTTGGGAAAAATTTTGTCATGAAGGAAGCTGCAATTTTGAGAGAGGGATCCATACTTTCTCATTATATTTTTACATGTCCAGTACCATGACTCACAAAATCTGAGAGATCTCAAGTTTTATGGCTGATTAAAAATCACCATGGATTATCGTGGAATGATGGACACGTTTCATATTGGAAGTCGAAACGTTTAATTATGACGACGGTGATGGGTTCAACGGAGGAGGATAATGCGTCTCCTCTCGTGTACGTTAAAGGTCATGAAAAACGGCAATGGCTGGCTGATATATTGGACAATGATGCGAGAAACGATGTGATTATCGAAACTTTGAATGCAGACTATGAGGATGTAGCTTCCTTAAATAAATTAGATGTTAAGAATATTATGCGTTGCGAAAATCATGTAAAAAATTGCGCTCTACAAAATGTATTTAAGATTTATAATTGGTGGTTGAAACATCATGATAATAATTCTTCGAATCCATATTTATTGAATCCATAATTATTAATAAATTGATGTTGCGATATACTTTTATCGTCTTTCTTATTCTCCCTATTCTTTCCTCATCCTTATCTATGTACGTGCGCAATATTGTATTTCCGTACGTGACACAGCTGCCACATATATTGTATTTCGATACTACATTGTGGTACATTGTAATACATTTAAATATTTGTTCGATAATTGAATATAGATTGAATATTTTACGTTTGATTTTTGTTTAACGGGTGTTGATTTACGTTCGTTTCCGTTTGACAACCGTTCGACGAGCGTTCGTTTCCATTCGATGACCGTTCGACGAGCGTTCAATTACCGTTCGTTTCCGTTCGATGATCGTTCGACGAGCATTCGTTTCCGTTCGATGACCGTTTGACGAGCGTTCGACGGGCGTTCGTTTCCGTTCGATGAGCGTTCAATCATCGTTCGTTTCCGTTCGATGATCGTTCGATGATCGTTCAATTACCGTTCATTTCCGTTCGACAATCGTTCAATTACCGTTCAATAGCCGTTCATTTCCATTTGATGACCGTTCGACGAGCGTTCGTTTCCGTTCGATGATCGTTCGTTTCCGTCCGATAAGCGTTCAATTACCGTTCAATAGCCGTTCGTTTCCGTTCGATGACCGTTCGACGAGCGTTCGTTTCCGTTCGACGAGCGTTCAATTACCGTTCAATTACCGTTCGTTACCGTTCGTTTCCGTTCAACAACCGTTCAATTACCGTTCATTTCCGTTCGACAACCGTTTAATTACCGTTCGTTTCCGTTCGACGAGTGTTCGTTTCTGTTCGATGACCGTTTGATCAGGGTTGACGCATTATATTATATCGTGCTAAGTTGCGTGAGAACATGCATATTTTTGTCTTACGACATTTTTGGTAAAGCGATAATGATACGTTCCTAAAGTTTCGTAGACGTTTGTCTCCTCGCGAAGTCGCTATATAATAATATTATACTATGCTGAATTGCGCGGGACCGCGCGTACTTTTGTCTTACGACGCGTTTTTGGCATGGTGATAATGCTACATCTCTATTATAAAACCCTGTACCGAGACCTCGTTGTTGCATCAGAAAGTTTCAGAGCGCACGAGTTAAGTATACCTATTTAAAAAAATGGATTATATCATGGACAACTACCCGCCATGGAAGCAGTGCTTTTTCGACCTGTTGTGCGTGATATTTTTAAAAGTAACATTCCAGTGGGAAGTGAGTAGTGTTTTTTTCTGTGATTATTTTATATGAAAAATTGTGTATTTTTTAAATTAATTATATTTATATGTAGTCCCAGGTTGACATGGAAATCCCTGGGTTTATGAACATTAGGCGCCGGCAGTGAGTGCGGGCGGAGCGGCGGGGGAGAAGATATGAGCTCTCCTTTATGTGGGGCGACACCTCGGAGAGGACGAGGAGGATATCTTCGACCTGAGGTGACTCTTCGGGGAGGAGCCCTATGAAGAAGAGGAGATTTGGGCGCTCAATGGCATATACACAAATGGATATAGATGTAAATATTTTTTTCCTTCTATAAATTTTATTGTGACTAGGTTTTTATTAATATATCTTTCCTCTTTTTTTTTGAAGCCGGTTTCCCCCTGTCGCCATCGTCCCTAATATATATATATATATATATATATTTATATTATATTTTATATTATTAGGTGTACAAATAAGTTTCCGCGGGTTTTTAAAAAAATTAGGAATTTATTGTGAAGGAACGGTATATTACGTTTTATTCAAAATATTTTTCATCACTTGCCACCACTTTCCTCCATCTTTCTGGCAGCATTCGGATACCACGTCGGAAAAACTCTTCATCTTTGACGCTATCCACAAATCTACCCAATTTGGTATCTTCATATGATGTAAAGCGCTGCTCAGACAGACCATGTGCCATCGACCGGAACAGGTGATAATCAGAAGGGGCTAAGTCAGGAATATGGCGGGGGGAAAACTTCCCACTTGAGTGTTTCCAAGTAAGTTTTACCGCCGCCGCAACTGTGGACGAGCATTTCCTTGGTTTTGAATCATTCCCAACGATTTTAAACGATGTGAAATTGCTTGTTGAGTCACTAGTGTAAGTGCAAGTTCTTTTGCGTTTGGGACGAATCTTCTTCCAATAATACTGCCAATTGTCTTCGTACACTTTCGGCCTTCCACTGCGTTCTTTGTCCTCCACGTCAAACTCACCGTTCTTAAATTTTTGAAACCACTCTGACAACTTCTCTCACTTAAAGCAGCCTCACCATATGCTTCTAGAAGCAATCGATGCGCCTCAGCTGCAGATTTTTTCAAATTTAAAGAAGTAAATCAAAAGTTCCCGCAAATGACGCTTATTCGCACAAAACTTGACATTTTCACACGAAAAAAATTACGTGATGCTGATAGGAATCACTAATACTTCAAAGGTTATGGTGTTGCCAGATGACGAAACTTGGGATATTACGTTTTACATCTGACAATTTCAACATGACCTTCTGATGGTGCTATCTTTTGTCAAACCGGGGAACTTATTTGTACACCTAATATTATATTTTTATATTTTATATTATATTATTTTATATTTTATATTTTAATCTATATTATTTTAAATAGACACACACACACACACACAAAATTGTATAGTACACGCACACATTTTAAAATAAATTTTATATTTTATATTTTAATTTAAAAAATATGAAGTTATTTACATGCCTCTCCCTGCGTTCCCATCCTTGCGTCTTTCTCTCGTGCTAGTTAATATAAGTAATAATTAATAAGTATAGTATCGCGATATCGTTCTCTCTCACACACCTCGTCGTCTTCGCGTTAATCTTATGTCTCTCTCTCACACGCTAGTTATAAGTATAGTATCGCGATATCGTTGTTGCGCTCTCTCTTTCGCACGCGCAATGTGTAAGTCGCGGTATTATCGTTCTCTCTCGCACGCGTTGTCTTCGCGCTATCGTTCTCTCTCGCACGCGTTGTCTTAGAATATTATCTCTCTCTTTCATATACTCGTTGCCCACTTACCTTTCGTCCTTCCCCACCTATGCAACGTCCTTGTCCCACGATGATGCCATCCTTGTCACACGTTGATGCCATCCTTGTCGCACACATAGCACTATCCTTTTTCCACACGTAGCGCTGTTCTTCTCACACCACCGTCTTCTTTCCGCGGATCCCCTTCACCGCACGGACCGCCTCCTCCCTCGCTCGCGCTGCGGTTCCCCCTTCACTTCGTGGACCCCCCCCCATTGCTCGCGCCCCTGATCCCCCTTCACTGCGCGGACCCCCTCACCCATCGGTCGTGCCCGCGGTTCCCCCTTCCCCGCAGGTGACGTCACCGAGCGCCGCAGTTCCTCCTTTCCCGCGCGTGACGTCACTTCCCTGCGCCGCGGTTCCCCTCGCGCCTCAACTCCCCTGAGAGGACCTGAGTTAAAACCCCCTAGTATATCTACTACTGCATATACAAGAGCTAATAATTCTCTTTTTAGTAGGTAAATATCTAGTTTCGGTTTTCTAGTTATTTGATACTCGTGATGCGTAAGCTAGAGGAGATCAGATTCCATTTTCCTTGACTTAAAATTACTCCGATTGCATATCTGGATGCATCTGTTGTTATAATAAACGGCTCATTAAAATTTGGATATTGTAATATGGGTTCTGAACACAAAACTTCTCGCAGTTTATCAAAAGGCTTCTTGTTGTTCCTCCTTCCATTCAAACATATTTGATTGTTTAGTTAAATCTGATAATGACTTGGCTATTTTAGAAAAGTTTTCTATAAATCTTCGATAGTATCCAGCAAGTCTAAGAAATTGTTTAATATTTTTTCTGGTTTTTGGCGTTGGAACATTTTTTACAGCTTTTTTTTTTGATCTGGTCGTACTCTATTTTCGGTTATTATATGTCCAAGATATGTTACTTCTCTTTTCAAAAATTCACATTTCTGATTGAAGAAATAAATTCGCTTCTGATAGACGTTTCATTAATCGTTGGATTTTATTTCATGCTCTTCAAGTGATCGTGCGTATATAACAATGTCATCTAAATAAACAAATAATTCAATTCCCTGTAATTCCGTTAGTATTTGATCCATTAATCTTTGAAATGCAGGAGCATTTTTTAAATCGAATGGCATACGATTGTATTCAAAATGTCCGTAAGGCATTGAAAAAGTTGTTTTATGTTGTCATCTTTATCCATTAAAATTTGATGGAATCCAATGCTAAATCAAATATTGAAAAATATTTTGCACTTCCCAATTGATCAGTATATCTACAATATTTGGTAATAGATATGCGTTACCCACCGCGTTTTTTCATTTAAGGCACGAAAATCTATGACTAAACGCCATTTTTTGTGCCTAATGAATCATCTTTTTGGAACAATCCATAAAGAAGAATTATAAGGTGAACTTGATTCTATTACATCTTTTTCTAACATTTCTCCAATCTGTCGTTGTATTTCTTCCTTATGCACTTGAGGATATCGATACTGTTTGACATAATTGGACGGTCATCGTTAGTGAATATACGGTGTTTTTAATAGTTGCTCTAAAGCTTCTCCCGGGAAATGGAATCTTTCCTTATTTTTCGTTACCAAGTTAATGACATTTTTTCTTCTTCGTTTAAATGATCGAGACGTAATAATTGCAATATTTTATTAACTCGTGATTCGACATCTCTTGATTCGGATTCGTTGATTTCAGTTATTTCTTTGTTATTCTTTGTTTTCTCAAACGGATATAGTTTTACTGTAGGAATCC
>JAPIVC010000930.1:0-36386 GCA_030586385.1 Camponotus fellah
AGAAAATGTATAGTTTAATATCAAATATTATATTTTACTTTATATTAATTAATTCAACGAAAAACATATAATAAAGTGCACGTTTGTTGTCTCATCTAAATTTTATATTACTTATAATCTATTATAAAAATTAATGTAATTTATATTTTTATTAGAAAATACATATCTGTTTTTTTGATCCAGAAATTAATTGGAAACATTGCTTGAAAAAATTAATTTTTACCTTTCCGAATGCGCCGCTACCAAGAAGTTTTGTAAATGTAATTTGTTTACGTGCGACTTTAGTTATCGCACATTCATCCGAGTTATAATGTAACATAGGACTGTAAATCATATTAAATTGAGTGTTTCGGCAAGGTACTTCATGTAGAATCGCCAATTCGATGTTGTTCATTGTTGAAGACAAAAATTGTTCATTATTATCTCTGCGTTGACGATACACTGTTATAAAATTTCCACTTAATTATGTAATGATATGAGTTATAAAATTTACTGTTTTTCAGTAAATTAATGTTTAGTTTTTGTTGGGAGTGTGCAATCTAGCGTATATATATATGTCTATGGCGGTTACAGCCATATAGGGTCCGTTAGTTATGAAGCCCTTCTGATAGATGTCACGTCGTGTTTAAGAACGGCCCTAAATCCCTTATCTTACTTACTTCGCGCGCTCATGCTTGAGTTACTGAGTTACTGAGTTACTGAGATACTGTAGTACTGTGCATTCGCGCGCTTACTCTCGATTATATTTTCTGCTAAAATAAAGGATTAATCCCAACAGGTTATGGGCCCAGTGCATTGCCATTACGTTAATTAGTCGAATCTTTTATTGTGTGTTTGAGCATTGTACATTTACGTTGTAATTGTGACACGAGTGCGCGTTCGTTCTTTGTTCGAGCCGGTCAAAAATTCGTCGTCATAGACAATACACGTAAAATCGTTTGAGTGGTTAAAAGAATAGCTACGATGGAAGATCGTCAACAGCTAGTAACGCAGCTCACGCGAGCCTCATACACGCGATGGAAATTTGAGATGATGGCGCTTCTGGAATCAAAATCCGTTGAAAGCTTAATTGATGGAACAAAGACGGAACCTGCAGAAACTGCCGACGAAATTACTAAAGCAACATGGCGGAAGAACAATGCAATGGCAAAATCGCTGATTTCAAAGACGCTCGATGAAGATCATTTTAAGGTGATCTCAACATGCACCACAGCGAGAGATATGTGGATTCGTCTGACAGCATTATACGAAGATGTGTCGGCGAAACAGCTGTTAGTCAATGAAGATTTTCATGGCTACCGTTGGTTAGAAGGTATGAACGTATCAACGTACATTGCGGGCCTAACCGAAGTCGTGCAACAATTGAGAAGCCTTGGTGAGACGGTCAGTAAGGAAACTATGATCGCGAAAATCGTCCGTGGTTTGCCTGAGCAGTTTAACAGTTTCCGTGAGGTATGGCGAAATGCACCGAATCCGAATTTAACAATTGCTGAATTAGGGAAAGCTTATGGACATCGAACACGAATCTGGCAAAGAGCAGATCGTCAAAAACAATCCCGGGGATGCTTTGATGTCCAAGGAAAAGCAATGGAGGACTAAGTCCAAAGGTAAACAGCAAGGTAAACAGCAAGGTAAACAATAAGGTCAGTCTAAGAGTAAGAAAGTTTTGAGATGCCACAGCTGTGATGGCATAGGACATTTTGCTAGAGACTGTCCGTCAGAAAAATCTGTTAAAGGTACGAAGAAAGGCAATAATAAAGAATCATCAAGCGAAATCAAAGAAGCTTTCGTGTCCTCACTAAGTGACAGTGATAATGACTGCTGGATGGCTGACTCAGCTGCTTATCGTCATATCACAAGAAGAAAAGAATGGTTTTCAGAATTAAAGCCGCTCAATCCACCCGAAAAGGTTAGAATCGGCGACGATGAATATCTAGATGCTAAGGGCACCATTGATATATGGGCATTCGATGGCAACGAATGGCAAGCAAAAGTCCTAAAAGAGGTACGCTATTGTCCTAATTTTGGATCGGCTAACTTATTTAATATTGGTGCTGCCGCAGAATATGGACATGAAACATTGTTCACAAAGAATGGCGCGGTTGTTAGAGGACCAGATGGTGGTGTGCGAATCGTCGATGTCAAGAAAGGTCCAACGATGTACAAATTGATGATCAAGCCGAGAATTAGTAGTGAAGTTCATTCAGCTCAAGATGGACAAGTTACCTGGCAACTTTGGCATCAACGACTAGGTCATGCGTGTCTCAAACAAGTTAAAGCTACGCTAAAGTCAAAAGGAATTACGGCCACAGGCAGTGAGAAATTCTTCTGTGAAGCCTGCATTTATGGAAAAATGTCAAAAGGACCTTACAAAAGTGTTCAGAAAGAAGAATGTAAACCTGGAACACGAATTCACGCGGATACGAGTGGAAAAATCTCTACTCCATCAATGTCCGGTTGTCAATACTTTGTATCTTTCGTTGATGAGAGTACTGGCTTTATCAAAGTCGCATTCATTAAGAAGAAGAATGAAGTGCTAAATGCATTCAAGAAAGTTGTGCAGGAAATCAAAGTTGAAACTGGAAACCAGGTTGAAGTTTTAAGAACTGATCAAGGAGCAGAATTCATCAGTGAAGAATTCAAGAAATTTTTACTAGAAGAAAGAATCACTCACCAAATAAGCGTTGAGTACACTCCTCAATCGAATGGTCTTGCCGAGAGATCGATTCGGACTCTAACAGAGAAGGCAAGGGCCATGATCTTGGACGCAAGATTACATAAGTCACTTTGGGCCGAGTGTTTATACAAGCGCATATTTGTCAAACAGAGTGCCTAGAGCTGGAGAATCAGTAACAAGTTTTGAACTATGGCATAAGAAGTCTCCTTCCATTGAACACTTGAAGTCTTTTGCATGTCAAGCGTACATGTGCCAAGACAAAAGAGAGCCAAGTTTGATGCTAAGGCTTGGAAAGGAATCTTGATCGGCTACGGACCAAGTGATAAAATGTATCGCATCTATGATCCTCAACGACAAAGAGTTGAAGTCGTTCGTGATGCAAAATTTAACGAAGGAAACGAGAGAAAGGATCATGTGATCTACACTGAAGATGAAGTAAATGTTTATGATGAAGACATTGAAGAGGATACGTCTACTGTCATCAATGAAGATCTATATGAGGATGAACAAGTAGCACCAGTAGTAAGAAAACCAGGTCGTCCGAAAGGATCAAAGACTAAGAAATACTCTACGGTACCATTATCAATGTCGCTTCGAAATCGAGGTGTATCTAATCACTGAAGAATTAGATCATGAAACCAATGGTCAAGAAAATGACAACGTTGTATATATGTCAATAGATGGGCCAACAACGTTTGAAGATGCACTGAACAGTGATCAAGATAATGAATGGTTATCTGCAATGCAAGATGAGTTAGATTCACTAGTCAAGAATAAGGTATTTGAGGTGATGTTGCCGAAAGATAAGAAACCGCTGCAAACTGGTTGGGTTTTAAAAACCAAGAGGAATTCTGATGGAACCATAAATCGATTGAAGGCCAGAATTGTTGCCAAAGGTACGCACAGAAGTCAAGACTGGACTATAATGAAACATATGCACCTGTTGTACGAAGTGAATCTGTTCAAGTACTGTTAGGAATTGTTGCATATGAAGATCTAACTATGATTCAATGTGATGTAATGACGGCATTTCTTTATGGAAATTTGGAGGATGAAATCTATGTTCGACCTGAAGGCATCGAACTGGAAGATACAAAAATTTGGAAACTCAGGAAGTCATTATATTGGATTGAAGCAGTCACCACGATGCTGGAACACCAAGTTCGATTATTTCCTGAAAAAATTCGGACTGATACGATCTAGCAGACCCATGTATCTACTATTCACACGATAAGAGGGGGAGAATGCTAGTTGCTCTCTACGTAGATGATCTACTGATCGCTGGCAGTAACGACAAAGTGATCAATGAAATAGTTGATCATTTGAAGAAAGAATTCGAAATTAAGGTATTCGAACCGAATTGTTTTGTTGGTCTTGAGTTGGAGCGTGATCGTGCTAACAAGACGATTAGTTTAAGTCAAATCGGATTCTTAAAGAAGGTACTGGAACGTTTCAACATGAGTAATTGCAATCGATCATCGACTCCAGGAGAAAGAAAAACATTAAAGAAGATTCATGAAACCCTGAAGACAATAAATGAAGTTAGTTTTCCTTATCAACAAGCGATTGGCTCATTACTATACGCCGCTATGATGACTAGACCAGACATTGCATTTCAAGTTGGAAAGGCTGCAAGAAAAGTTCAAAATCCAAGTCATGAAGATGTAGTAGCTATAAAACGTATTATGCGCTACATTAAAGGAACCTTGAACACTCGCTTGAAGATAAGAGGTGGCAAGCTAATCTTGGAAGGATTCTGCGACTCAGATTACACTGGTTGCCATGAAACTGCTAAAAGTACGTACGGTAATGTCTTTATATTCAATAATGGAGCAGTTGCTTGGGAATCAAGGAAAAGCAACTTCGTGGCAGACTCGACTACGATAGCTGAATATCAGGCTGCTTTCGAAGCAACAAAGCTATCAATCTGGTTGCGAGATTTGATTGGCGAGTTGACTGTACTGGAAGGATCAACTACAATTTGGTGTGACAATCAGGCAGCAGTGAAGCTATCAAACTCAGAAGACCACAAGAAACGTACCATACATGTGAACGTCAGATTTCATTTCCTCAGAGAAGCTGTTAAAGATGGAACTGTTGTGCTGAAATATATCTCTGGACTGGAAAACCCTGCGGACATGTTCACAAAACTCCTCTCTAGTGCTAAACTCCAAAACTGTTGTGAACTTTTAAATTTGAAGTAAGCTGATTGCAAGAGGGGGTGTTGGGAGTGTGCAATCTAGCGTATATATATATATATATGTCTATGGCGGTTACGGCCATATAGGGTCCGTTAGTTATGAAGCCCTTCTGATAGATGTCGCGTCGTGTTTAAGAACGGCCCTAAGTCCCTTATCTTACTTCGCGCGCTCATGCTTGAGTTACTAAGTTACTGAGATACTGTAGTACTGTGCATTCGCGCGCTTACTCTCGATTATATTTTCTGCTAAAATAAAGGATTAATTCCAACAGTTTTATATAAGTAAATTAATATTTTCAACAGTAAATCTCTAGATAAGTTGATGCTTAACTCAAATATACTTACAACGATAAAAATAGGAGACGCAGATTATAGTAACTATAACGATAAAAATTAGCAGCAATAATAAGTAATATTTTTTCGCTATTATTCCAGGAGTGCTCGAAATATCTATATTAAGCAAAAATATAATTTTAATATTTTCGTTTGTGTATATTTTTACAAATTTAATTTTACTTATAACTTTAATACAAAATATGATTTTTTAAATTTTAGACATATACATATCTAAAAAAATTAGAACATAATATTTATGCAGCAAAGAATGTTACTACTTTGCAACAATATTGCAATATTACAAAAATATTCTAATTTCATTTACGAATACGATATTAATATTCAAAGCTAATATATGTTTTTATTAAGAATAGATACTATATCTATTATTGTATTTTTCTGTGCATTTTTCACATGTAAATAAACAAAATGAGTTTTTTATTTTCAAATATTGAAATATCTCAAGAAATACGCATCGTATTAAAAAATGTCCGTAATAAAAACTTTATTTTCTAGGGAAAATCGATTCCGCGAAAATTAAGTCCCCTCCATCCCAATGTTTGCAATATTGCAATGATTCAATGAAATTATTCTTCAATATATCTGCAATCTTGTGCTGTATAGGTATTGTCATTCGCTTACCACGTTTGCTACCATGTGTTGAAAAAGTAAATCTTTCATCAGCCGGCCATATAAAATTTTCCTCGTATTCGAGGTATTTCAATATCAAGCGAAACTTGTATAAAGTTCCCGATTGTAAATTTTCGACATTGTATATTACTTCATTGTTATAATTTATTTTAATATAATTCATTTTTTGCCACTTTTCTGCTGCAATATCTTTGTACTCCAGTATACAAAAGATCGTCAGATTAATGTTGGAGATCCATGAAATGTTCATGCTATTTATGTTGACTCCGTTCAATGTAATATTGTTTGGCTCTGAGTATATGTGAATGAATTTGCTTAAACTCTCATTGTACAAATTATTGAAATTAATTGGATACACACGCACGTATATCAAGTAATCTTGTACCGATAGCGACAAGTTAATCTTTGTAAAAAATCTGCCATCTGCCATACGTTTCGGCACATTGAGAAATTGTTTGCTCTTTTGTTGCGTGCCGTTCACTAATGTAACTGACTTCCAATGCACTTCATAGGTCACGGGCACGCAGTTCTTGAGTGGCATCCAATGAACTACTGCTATAAGAGGCGTCAAAGCTAGAAAACTTATGTTTTCTGGTGCATTAAGCTTGCCCGGATTAGTTTTTATTGATGTCACATTCGAATCGAATGGATTTATTGATAATTGATTAAAGTAAAAATTGCTTAAAGTAAACTTTAACTTGTACTCTGTAAATGGTGTTAAGTTCTGAATCTCGTAATGTCGCTCGTACGCCTGCACATTGAATTTTTCAGAATTGTTGAGGTTGTTATCTAAACAATGGCTTACGGAAATATTATATATAGTAGTTGGTAATTATATTTTTTGCCATCCACTCTTTATAACCGGCTCCGGAAGATTCACAATGATGCTGTTTGTTGTTGCAGTCACATTCTCAAAATTATAAACTTTCTCGTCAGGTGTCAGACATCTCATTGGAGGATATGGTTGTAAATCATAAGAATAAATTTTATAAAACTTATTTTTATCTGAGCTTATCATTATCTTTTCAACATATTTGAATGCATTTACGCTCTTGAGACTTGCATATTTCTTGTTCAAAATGTAAAGAGTAAATTGAGACGAATAATCACTTGCCAAAACGTAAATGTTTGTTTTGTCAATCGTCATAGAGTGAATTAAGATATTATTGCTTATGTTATGCTTGTATAAAATCGTGCCCATAGAAATGTTAACGTCTGTCACCATTATGCCACTAGTACTTAACCAGTAAATTAACGGCTCCTCATTATTCATGTTATCAATTATCATATCAGCATTCAAATCTACATTATCAAATAGGCAAAAGGATCCGTTCATTCGAATTTGCTCGATTTTTTCATCGAGATGATATTTCATTATATTATATTCTGTATTCATCCAATTGCATGATATGTGATATAAAATTCTAAAAAATATGTAATTTTACTGATTATGAAACATTATTTTAACGAAAACCGAAACTCATATGTAGTGAAAATTTGAAATACTTATAATTATATAATAACTTATTATTTTTTTTACTTATGATCTTAATTATAAAACCACGTAAAATTATAGAAAAATTACAAATATGCATAAATCTTTAATAGAAAATTATTTTTTCAAGTGAACAGCAGTAAACGTACCCCATAGACGGTGATATATTTAAATGCCGAATATAAATTCTTGATTTGAAAATCTCATCAAATTTAATTATACCATTTTCCCACATTGTTAAGTCGAACTTTACAATTTTAAAGGAGTCTCCATAGGTGAAATACAGATTTCTTGCTCCAATCAAGGCAGATATCATGTAGTTTTCTTCATCATATCTAGCCATCTTTGTGATATTATTTTCATTAAACTTCAATGTCATTAGATCTTTTTTGTCAATCCAATAAAATCTTTGGTCGTGTATTGAATAAGCGGCATCTGTTACTTTTCTGAAAAAAGGGAGACAACTATAATTGTATAGTAAAAAAATTATAGAAATCACAATAGTGAGACTTCCAATTTTATAGTTATTATTACTATAATGTTAATAATAATAAACTTGTGCATAATAAGAAATTTAATTTTGTAGTTAGTGTTAAAAATAATTTATGATAATTATATAACTATTTTTTTTATCAGTATACATACTTCGATGTTATGAAAAGAGTCATGTTTAAATCGACGTCCAATATTTGCAAACCTATTTCCGTTGTGAGTAATAACATAGGAATTGGATTTTCATGTCTAGTCGACACATTGATTAAATCCGTGTAAGGACCAACAACAATTTTTGTATACGCACGCACTCGAAAATAATATGTCGTGTTAAATGTTAGATTGTGCACCGTATGATGTAATAGAATAGCTGTGATATTTTTATCGTCGCAGGTTTCTTTAAAGTCCTCGAAAAAAGAACACTGCACTTGGTACCCCTGTATTTCATCGGTAAATTTAGTATAGTTCCATCTGTAAAAATATAAAATTTTAGTCATTTTATATTTAACAAAATTATAATACCAGAATTATTATAACAAAATTAACATTTTAATATACTTATGTCGAAATGTTGAATTTAAGAAAGAGGGAGAAAAATGAAAGAATATAAACTAAGAATTTAGATTCCTTACCTCAATGTCACAAAAATATCGTTTACTTTTTCTGTGAATTGACTGTACTCGAATTGTACAAACGCTCTGAGAGATGTTGGCTTGTTCAAACTACTTTCTAGAAATTTTAAGAGCGTATAACATATTAACATACAGCAGATTAACATAATTATACAGGGCGATTCCGAACAATCTTCCGTCTGTAAAATGACGTATTACTGACACCATTTTAAGACAATTTTTTCTTTACCAAAATTTAATTTGAAGCGTAGTTTTTGAATTATGAGCAAAACTAGTTAGTAAATCACGCGTCGGGTACAGAAGGCAAGCAGGAGCGATCCGGCGCGCCGCGAGCACGGGCGCAGCTGATCGCCCGACGGGTGATTACCACCGCATGAGTCGCTAACTATTTTATCTTATAATATAAAATTATGCTTTAAACAAAATTTTGGTAAAGAAGAAAATGTCTTAGAATTACATTAGGAATACGTGTTCTTTAAAATAACGTTAATTATTAAAAGTTATTACGTTAATAAAGGATTCCTGATGTAATTCTAAGATATTTTCTTCTTTATCAAAATATTATTTAAAGCATAATTTTATGTCATAAGATAAAATAGCGATTTATGCGGTGGTAATCACCTATCGGGCGATTAGCTGCGCCCGCGCTCGCGGCGCGCCGCGCCGCTCCTGCCTGCCTTCTGTACTCAATGCGTGATTTACTAACTATTTTTGCTCATAATTCAAAAACTACGCTTCAAATCAAATTTTGGTAAAGGAAGAATTGTCTTAAAATGGTATCAGGAATACATCATTTTACAGATGGAAGGTTGTTCGGAATCGCTCTGTATATAAGATTAAGTGGATTATCTCAATAAAATAGAAACAACAATTTAATGTGAAAATAAAAGAAGAAGAAAAAATAAATGTAAACAAAATATGGAAATTAGCACAGTATTGAAAAAATTAATATGAAAAAATAATATAAGAATTTTTTACGTCATTTAAAATTTAGAAAAGTAATCGTGAATTAATGGCAAAACCGAATAAATAACATTTAATAAAGTGACAATTACTTTTCGAAATATTCCTATAGTTTAAGAAATCAGCAAAAGTATAATATTTGCGACTGCTTTAAAACAGAATATCAAATTAATAAAATTGACTTTACTTTAAATTATGACAATTTTTATGTATACTGTTAATATATATATATATATATAATGCTTTTCGATTTCTTTTTTGGACGGAATAGAATTTATATTCTTCTTACTATTGGAAAATATTTTTAGATTTGATTTCCATTCTCTTGAATTTAAATTATATTTACACTTTTTCATCATAGATTTTGTTATTAATATTTTAATTAATATTTTGCATTTTTTTTGCAACTTACCGCTAGATTTTGGGATGATAGAAATATTTGCAAGTAGAACTTCATCGTCTTCTCGCTCATTTCTCACAGTCATACTATCAGGATAACTCCGGTCAGATTTGAAATTTAGTATATGATGATCACTTTTCTCGGACATTGAAATATCCTTCATGAAGTATAACATACGAAAATAATTTAGTGAATATCGTTGAAGTGATTGTTTCTGGTATTTTTATTGTTAAATTATAGAAATTATCAAGAGACACGGTAGTGTCTCATGCCAAGTTCATGCGAAGCATTGCGCGGCACTCCGTGTATCTATACGCGAGTCGGACAGTTGAGAGTAACTCAGATTATCGGATTTCAATAACAGCTGAACGAATTCTTACTAGCCTTAATCGATAGAGCGAGTTTGAATTGTATAAAGAAAATATCTTTATTTTTGCGCTGCATGATCTATAAACGGAGATATCATAATGCAAAGTCGAAATATGAAAATTTTCAATTAAGAAACGTCTTTATCATGGTCATCAACCCACATGTATACAAATGTACTAAGAGTACATTTCCTACTCTCGACAGAAGATTGCGCTAGCGACGCTTTGCGATATTAATGACATGTATCATATGTGTCATTAGTGACATGTATCATTAATCGCATTTTGATTAATGATAAAGTGCAAGTTATAAATAATAAATAATTAAATTATTAATTAAAAATTGACAGAAGTCAGTACGTATGTGATAACTGGAGCAAGGTAAATAAATATATATATCTATTATACGAGCCAAATATAAATATATATAATATAATAATTATATATCTCATATATATATATATATATATATAATATATATATATACATATATATATAATATATATACTTATTCTATATATATTTTTATATAATTTGCTTGTATATTAAAAGAATATACACACACACACACACACACACACACACACACACACACACACACACATACATATATATATATATGTATATATGTATATACATACTTTTTTATTATAATATATAATAATATCTCTTAGCAAATTAGACTAAAAAAAGTAATAAATTCTCCAAAAACTTACCTTTTAAAAAAAGGAAAAAAAAGGCAAAGCTCATGCACTAATTGTATCCAACTGTCAAATTGTCTAAAAAAATAGTGATATAATAAAATGATGATATAGTGATATGAACAGATATAAAAATTGCGCCAATTAAGAAATAAAAATTTGTTCAAGATAAATAGAAGTACAAGGAAGACAATTTGTACAAGTTAAATAGAAATATTTTAATTGAAAACATTGTTCTACACAATAGTTGCTTTAATTTTCAAAAATAATAATATTAAAAAATTAAAAATTTATTTAAAACTTGGAAACTGAAAATTAATATAAAACAAGAAAGTAAAAAAAAATTTTAATTAAAAAAACTTGGCGCCAATAAAATTGGTATATATTCCAATTAAATATATATTTAACAGCAAATATAATTGCTGGAAATTTATTATTAATTCTCTTAAAATCTTCTGGATCTTCAATTAATAATTTAATTATTATAATTCTTATATTATTTTCACAAATTATACTTTTTACTTTAGAAATTTCTGTGAGATTTATTCAAGCTTATATTTCTTCTATTTTATCAACTTTATATAATATGGAAATCTAAAAAAATTAGAACATATTCCAATTATTAGTCTAACATTTAAATTTAATGATCTAATTTATTTAATTAATTTATATTAATTTACATTGGAAAATTTAAGCTTTTAAGCTGAACAATATATTAATAAAATTGGCAGCGCCAAGTTTTTTTAATTAAAATTTTTTTTACTTTCTTGTTTTATATTAATTTTCTGTTTCCAATTTTTAAATAAATTTTTAATTTTTTAATATTATTATTTTTGAAAATTAAAGCAACTATTGTGTATAACAATATTGTGTTTTCAATTAAAATATTTCTATTTAACTTGTACAAGTTGTCTTCCTTGTACTTTTATTTATCTTGTACAAATTTTTATTCTTAATTGGCGCAATTTTTTTATATCACTATTTTTGTAGACAATATGACAGTTGGATACAACTGTTATATTAGTGCATGAGCTTGGCACCCTTTTTTTACCTTTTTTTAAAAAGATAAGTTTTTGGGGATTATAAAATTAAACGAAAAATTGCCATTTGTTCTTTGTTTGCTTCATAATAGCATATATAACTTTCCTAAATATTATAAATTGAATGTGATGTAGTTTTATTCATATCGTAAAATCTATTATTTTTTATTTTTTTAAAGCATCTTATATATCTAACATAACTCATGTCAAAAATAAAATCAATCAATCAGGTTAATGAGAGTCAATGAGGAATCATAATTGCTTTTAGTACAGCAAGGAGTACAAGCGAAAGTGTAGCTCTTTGCAATTATTAAAACAATTTTATCGAACGATTTGATTCTTTCTCACGATAGGTTAGTTAACGCTTCTCAATTTTATCAATTTTTATTTATTTATTTATTTATTTATTTATTTTAACAATTTTACGTAATTCAAATTTCTTTTCAAAAATTTGCCGATATTACTAAAATAATACTAATTTTATTAATGTTTTAATAAATTTTATTAATGTTTGTACTTCAAAAATAAAAAGATTTCAAAAATAAAAATATTGTTTCTTTACAGTTATTAAATATTAGTCATAGAATTATATAAATTCTTTTATTTATAACTTTTTCAAGTTTTTTCTCGAATGTCGTTATATTTTTAATACAAACAAATTCTGGAAATGATAGTATAAACCGATAGTATAAACCGATAATGCCTCCATAAAAATATGTGGATATAATTGTATATAAATGGATATATGTACAATGAAAATTAATATAAATTCGAGTGATTATTATTGAATATATTGTCGATTCAAATATCAGCGTTAATAGATACAACTTGAAGAATGTTTGATGAATGATTTTTTTATTAAACAGAGTTTCTATCTCGATATTTAGTAGCTCTGTTTCGTTATATAATTATTCTTAACACAAAAAAATGATGCTAACTTTCTAAATTAATTTCATAAAATAAAATTTACATTAATATAAAGCTTATTATATGTATATCAATAAATATGATATATATCTAGAAAAATAAAGAAACTTTAAAAATTGAAGAAAAATAACATAAAAATCTGTTGAAGCGCCATCATATGTATATATTAATGTAGCAGATAGTAGACAGAAAATTTCATTAATTTTAAAAATTGTTATTTTTAGAAATAATAATTATATATGTATATGGAGAGAGAGAGAGAGAGAGAGAGAGAGAGAGAGAGAGAGACAGACAAAATAATTCAGTCAAATTTTAAAATACCGTTTTAACTAAATTTAATATACTACATAATATCTATTTGTAAACAAAATTTGGAAACTTTATCCATCTTTGTTTTACAACATTGTACATATTTTTTTCTTTCATATTGAATTGTTTTTTTTTAATCTTATCTTATTATAGATAGAATATATAATTTATTATCATTCATTTTTAGTTACACTACTATCTTTAATTACACTAACTGCAATAACATTCAATTGTTTTTTAATCAAGCGTAAAATATCTCTTACCTGCGTGAAATTTAAATCCGGATAAATGGAAATACTTTTTTTCTGGAGGCTGTTTAAAGTGGTATAATCCTTCGACGTGATAATTGCCTTTGTCAGTACTAAACCTTTCAATAAAATACATAAAATTGTTCCAAACATAATTTGCATTTTTCGTAAATGTTTGCACTCAATCGGTTTCCGATGAATCCTCAATTAGTTGTTTTTCTCACTCTACTAGTTCTGATGTGTTAATCGAATATTAATTCATATATATACATATATTTTCGATAAATTCCTTAAAAGTCAGTTTTAACGAATTGCAAGTTATTATCTTCTAATATTATGTTTCTAGATTTCTCTTTATCGCGATCACTGTATATATTTTAAGATTAAATTAGAGAATTCTTAGTAAGTAAATAGTTTCTATTTTTGTTGTAGGAGAACAAATGACAATGCAAAATGATATATATTCATTGAATTGTATAGCGAACACAGGAATATAATTATTGTCAGCTTTCCTTTTTCATATTAGTTTAATATTAGTTTAATTTTAGTTTAATATTAGTAGAAAAGCAGTCGATAAAAAGATAACCCCAATCAAATTACAAACGATCAAAAAAGTTATAGAATTATTGATTTTGTAACATTTTCAGCCATATTCAAGCACACACAGCGTGTAATCCAGTTCACTTAAGTATTTACTATATTTTTGGTTTTATTAAATATATAATTATGACGATTTGTTCATACGATTGTGTTACTATATACAATTGTGTTACTACGTATGATTTTCAAAATCCACTATTTGTACACAATTTTTTGTGATATTCATATGATGGAGTTTGAATCAAACGATAAGTAACGCGGTAGTGTGTTTGGTTAGCAATCACAATAGTAACTGACTTCGAATGATCAATCTAATCATGTGTTGCCATGACGTTTTATTAGCAGCATTCCGTTGTAATTTATTTTTCTCTACGGAGATACTCGCGTTATTTTAAAAACAATTAAAATCTTTGACCAAATTTGACCAAACCTACTTGACCAAAATTTATATATGTATAAAAAAATAGTTCTATCTATAAATAAAAAATAATTACATGTATATATAATTGTTTAATGAATTCTATTATATACTTTTTATATTAATTTATTTCTGAGTATCTTCTCTTTGCATAATAGGCACATTTATTATATAAAAAGATATTCTGATTATAAGAAAAGTAATAATGGATTTAAAAAAAAAAATTATTTATACGTTTTCTATGACATTCATATAATGCAGTTTGAATCAAACGATACGTAACGCCATTCTGTTTTTGTACTAGTAAAATCTTTAAAAATTATTTGACAAAAATATTATATATGTATAACATTCCACACAGTACCAAGTCGTCTAAAAGTACTACTAAAACTGAACATTTTTTTGTCACAGACATCTTTTACTGACATTATTAAGTCAACGAAAAGATGACTAAAGTCGTCTCATGACCCGAATTCAATGACTTTTTAGTCTTGTCCATATGTTAACTAAAAGATGACTTGATTCATTCTATATAGATTATTGACACTCAGTAGTAGAAATACTTCAATACACACAATAAATGGACTCCAATTTCTCCAATTTATCCGCCTAATTTCTAATAATCCGTTTAATATTCTGAATCTCAACAAAGAATCCAGATTATTAAATTTTATTAAATATTAAATAAATTATTTTAAATTCAATTTGTCAGAAATTAAATTGATAAACAGTAATGTCAAGAAAAAGAGGCGGCTCACATGCATACAATGCGTAACACACGTATGTGGCTCTCTCTGATTGATATACGTGCGAGCAGTATCTTTCTGACATTACTGCTCGTAAAAAGCAAAAATATACTTCAGATTTTAATTACTAATTCTCTATACACATTTCGTAATAAATATTAAATACGAGAAAAGTTAAGAATGACTTGCCGCGTGGCGGCAAGCGAAGAAATACGTGCCACATACTATTATGTCTCTTTTATGTCATCTTTTTTGACAAAGCGAAAAGATGTCTTCATAGACATCTTTTCGCTTTGTCAAAAATATAACTTAAAAAAGACAAATTAAAATAGATAAAGAATTAGACTCTGAAATGTATTAAACAACACGATATACAAGAAAAGAGCGATTAAGAGCCACCGCGGATGATAGTGCGTAAAATTTTATAGAGATTAATAAGTTGCGAAAAATAAGACGCGAAACAAGACATAGTATAGGTTTAATTACAATGCGATATTTTGGGGTATCTTAGAGCGCAAAGTATTATTCTGTATCTAGGGATAGTTTAGATTTATTTATATTGCGATATTTTGCGGTATTTTGTGGCGCAGTATTTATACTCTCTAAAGAAAATATCTAAGAAAGTTTATACTCTCTATATCTAAAATATTGATGCGAAATGCTTCGTATGTTAATTAATTGAAAAACAAATTATCGTTTAATTAATCGAAAATAAATTCGAAAATTTCTAGAATTTAATATTTTCATATATATATATATATATATATATATATATATATATATGTATATGTTATAACACGTAAAATATTTTGACAATGAATCAGTAACACGCTGTTCGACTTTGGCAATATAAACAATAGTGCGATTTTGTTTATATGTCACGGCTTCGTTATCGTTCGCACGGTGACACTCGAGCAATAAAGTAATGGTTCGAAACGCTTCGCATATTATCAAATATGTTTCTAAATACGGTTTACATTAATATCAAAACATAATTTGATATAATTATTAATAATTATAAATTAATTAACTAAATTAATTAACTAAATTAATTAAATTAATTAATTAATTAATTAACTTATGATAAAAGACATGAAACTGTATCGCAACGATAAACTTTTATCGAATCGCAATCATTAATTACTGCGAATAAAAATTGAAAAAGAGAACATAAAAGGGGATAAAGAAATTAATTATAGATTGTTTTTTAATGTCGCTAGTCAATTAATCAAAGGATGATTGGAAAATAATGGAATCGACCAAAACTAGCTAGAACTTTGTTTATTGATTACAACGTTTCGATCATATGGTTGTGGTCCTTTTCAAGTATATGCTGGAATGAAGATTTTTAAATTACTTAACGGTTGAATAAAGGATACGCAACAATTAAAAAGTGAACAATAGAATACTGATCAAAGGGTAGATGTGAAACACAGTATTGTAAAATGCACAAGTTTCACTCACAAGAACGTTACATTTCACTAATATTGAAATCAAGAAATAGATCATGTTACATTTCACAGGATTAAAAACAAGAGATAAATTGATGTGTCAGCGTGAAACTTCGTCAAGAAACTAGATAAATCCGAAAAATAATAACGAACTAAACGACCTTTATTATTGTCGTAGATGTTGTTTAAACTATCTGTGTCTTTCTGTAGGTTGATTAAATTATTGAATTTCTTAATATAAAACATTTCAGCAATTTCTCTCTTTCATACATATTTTTTACTGTGTAAAATATTTCGACCAGTCAAATTCATGTCCCGATTCCAATCTATGCTTATGACTGAATGATTCGTTTCGTGTAATTTTATGTTGTTAAAATGTTCTTTCACCCGAGTACGTAGATGTCTTTTAGTTTGACCAATGTATGACATATTGCAACTTTGGCAATCCAGTTTATATACTACATTTGTTTTATCGTTATTATGTAAAATATCCTTACCACGTTTTATTAGAGTATTTAGTTTTTTTGTTATTTTGTAGACGACATTAAAGCCACAACCTCGTAATAGATGGCACAAGTCTTGACTTGCATTTTCTACATATGGTAATGAGATAGAGGAAGTCTTGTCATAACACGTAAGATTTGTGTCAACGGTATTACTTTGATCACGGTTATTTAAAAAATTAATTCTTTTTTGTATGTGTCGTTTTATAATATGTTCCGGAAAGCAATTATTGAGTAGGGTATCATGTATGAAATTAATTATATTATGATCTTTCGATTATTAATACTTATTATAATAATTTCTCTAACGATACTTATTAAAATTAAATAAATTTCGATCAATGCTTTAAATTTTCTTAATCGGCAATCATTCATGGAATTTCAACAACGTTTTATGACTTACGCTCATTCGCACAGTAACAATGACTTTACCTTGAACAATAAAATAGTGACGTTTCATATTATTAAATTCTCTCTCTACATACTCAATCTTGGCGATATAAACAGTATCGCGGTATGTTCTGACTTACGATCATTCCCTCAGTGACCTTCGCAGTGAGGTAGTGATATAAGACGTTCCATATATTATCAAATTCTTTCTCTAACAATTATTTTGAACATTGCTATATATAATAGATTTTCTCTTACCTTTTATATTTTTATTTATCGTTTATATTTGCGAATTAAAATGTATATAGTATATTACAAAAATTAATTATATATTATATTATATATAAAATTATATATAATATAATATGACCCTTCCATGAGGTACACCTTGTCGCGGTGGAAGGGCTTAATATCTGAACGGGCTTAGTACCTGGACGGTGCCTTGAGGTTTATCAAATTTTTCAATTTATGATAAATCTTAAGGTGTTTGAACGGCACCGCATCACACTTGCATAAATCGAAAGTTTGCGCATGCTCCACCCAAGCAGATTCTGCGCAACTGACGTGGTCTCTTGCAGGATCATATCAATAGCTACGTGTAGGGACGATTCCCCGATTTTGTTTTTAACATTTTTCAGTTAGAAATACTTTTTCAAATTATAACTTCAAATAAATTCAAATTATACTTTCAATCTAATCGTGTATCTCTAAAATTATTAAATCAATTAGGTTGAAATTTTACACTGTTCCCAGCTTTAGTATGATTAGATACTCTATACACAGTATTTAATAGCGCGCTACGCGCCTGAATGTATACGTCTGATGCTTCTCCTACCACGCTCGCTACCGATCGATATCGATCGCAATGGAGAGTCCTCACTATATCGAAGTTTACTAAATAGAGATCCTAGTGTATATTAGAATATAAAAGAATATATGTAGAATTCATTTTTCATATATGTGCCAATTTTTTTTTGAAAATGCAGTTTAATCTTAATTAGTCAAACTTTTTCATTGATAAACTAACTTGAATTTCCACAACAGCGATTTCCAATTTCGACTCGGTGATTTAGCGCTCGGTCATGTGCAATGTGTTACATAATTCTATAATTAAAGATAATTAAAAATTGACAAGTAACAGCCAATAAGGCGTGAAATCTGATGAACGGTATTCCTATTTCATTTGGTATGTAGTTATGTAGATACACATGTAGTATCATTTAAAATATTAAAATATTTGTGATTTCCGCGCAATAATTCTATCCATATTTATTTTTACTTAAGATTTATAACTTGTTGATTTATGATTATTAATATACTGTAGTATAAAGATTAGAATTATTCGAGAAAATGCGCTCGCCAGATTAGTGCATCGTTGTATCTGTGCATCGATTATGAAATGGTTTATATAATCTCATATGTTATTTAATATTATTTATATAATGCATTTATATAATGCATAATATCATACATATCTATAAAACGTTGTCAGTATTTGGTAATCTTTCGAAATGATAGACCGTAATTGTGCAAATATTATACATTATCAACTTTATAAAATATAGTGGAGATCAAGGACGTCCGCAGGATTATTTTCAGGGGGGAGGGCATGATATAAAATGTTATTGTTAAATGAGAAATGTAAGCATTGAAAATATGAAATAAATATGGTTATGAATTTTTTTGTCATTTCCCAGGTGGGTGCATGTGCACTGCTTATCCCCCCCCTCCTCTTTTAGACGTCTATGCTACCACGTTTATTCAAAGAAAGTGTGTGTAAAGTTTTTACTGATTCCAAATTCTAGGGGGGTGGGACAAATGCTCCATCTTGTTCCTCTCTCCGGACGCTCCCCCACTAGAGCAATAAGTATGGTTCATTTTTACAATTGCATATTTTTGTAATCATCAATAATATATAATAATTTAAATATATAGTAAATCATTAAATATATATATATATATATATATATATACAGGGTGATTCAAAATAACCCCTGTGTCCCTGAAATGATATATTATTGAGACAATTCTAAGACGATTTTTCCTTTTGCAAAATTTCGTCCGAAGCTTAGTTTTCGAGTTATTAAATAAAGTAGTTGACGCATGACGGGTCGGGTACAAGAGGCAGGCAGGGGCGACGCGATTCACCGTCAGCCGCGGGCGCTTACGCGGGGCGATCAGCTGATCGCTGCACATGCACAGACACACATGCGAACACATACATTCTCTGTCTGTCTGTCTGTCTCTCTCTCTCTCTCTCTCTCTCATTCGCTCACTCACCCGTAATTTTTTTTTTACGAGAGAGGGGAAAATGCATTTTATGCATACTCACCGGTCGATCCAGTGAGTTATGTGGGACTCGAGTACCAAGTCGAATTACCAACTCGGTACTCCCTACCCACTAAAAACCCCTCTCTTTTTATGAATTTTCTTTGACACACTGTCCCTCTGTCCTTCCCGAGATCTGTTTTCACATAACGTCAAAAAATAGTTATTATTACCTTGTTCGATGACTTTTGATGTATTGCTTGAAGGAGAAATGAATTTTCCGATAGATCGTACGTTCTCAAATTTAACGTAGATATCACGTTGCACAAGACAGAAATCCACACTAAATTATTAACTGAAAGTTTTTCTTCTTTCATGAACTGCATTCTTTTATAAACTTTAACGTCATCACATTTATTTACTCACTCGATGAGACGAGAAATTTACTGATGACTATCACTAATCACTGTCGAATAATAACTGTTGGCGATTAAAATCACTCGATGAAAGAAACGCGCGCGGACATGTTACTTGCGACGCGACGACGCGACGACGCAACAATGCGACGGCAAGCAGTTTTTTGTCATGATAGGTTGCGGTAGGTTAAGGTACTACTGGCGCTATCGAACGCGATCATGTGTTCGATTGAAGAATGCGTGGTAGACATAATAAACATTTAACATATTAATATTATTATTATTATGAATGTGTGTGATATCCATACATCGTATGATATCTATTTAAAAATTAATTAGATTAAATAAGTGTTTATAAAATATTTATTTAAAAACACTTATTTAATCTAATTAATTTTTAAATAATATCATACGATGTTATTAAATATTACTTTTACTATTATCATATTAAATATTAATATTTATTTAACTATTTTATCTATTTATTTATTTATCTATTTCACCTATTTATTTTTAACTATTTATTATCAATGATCGAAAATCGGTCATTGATAATAAATAGTTAAAAATAAATAGATGAAATAGATAAATGAAAAAATATTAATTAATCGAGTTTTTTTCTCTCTCTCTCTCCTTTTTTGTGTTTTTAATTGCAAAATAAGATACTCCATACGTTAAAAAATTGGTCGCTCTGAAAAGAGCGGATTGTTTTTGATCGCCTTAAAAAGGGCGGATTAATTTTGAACATTTATAGTAAATGTTCGAAGTGGCCTCCATCCATTCTAACGCACGCTCTCATGCGTTTCAATAAATTTTGTTGAACATTTTCCATTACGTCTTCTTCTATGGACCATATGGAATATCGTAATCTTGTTTCTAAATCTTCTACATCTTCAGGGAGCGTTTTGTAGATCGTTTCTTTGCAGTATCCCCAAAGAAAAAAATCCAATGGATTTAAATCCGGAGATCTAGCAGGCCAACGTATCGGACCATATCGGCCCATCCAACGTCCAGGAAACTTGTTGTTTAAAAAAGTTGTCACAATCCTGGCATTGTGTGGACCAGCACCGTCTTGTTGAAATATAATTTCTTTTCTTTCCGATAGCGGCACTTCTTCTAGAAAATCTGGTAAATTATTTTCCAATAATTCCAGATATGTTCCGCTGGTTAAAATATCCGGGAGGATAACTGGGCCCAGTATTTCTGTTCCCATAATTCCTGTCCAGATATTGAGCTTCCAACGAGTCTGAAAATTTCTGACTCGTGTAGCTCTGGGATTTTCTTCGCTCCACAAATGCATGTTATGTGGATTAAATATTCCTTCTCGTGTAAATAGCGATTCATCGCTAAATATTATTCGAGAAAGGAATCTAGGATCTCTGTCTACGCTTCTGAGAAAATTTTCACAGAATGCTCTTCTCAGAGGATAATCTTCTGGTCTTAATTGTTGCACGCGAGTATAATGATAAGCGTGCAACTTTTCTTCTCGTAAAATCCTCTGTACCGTTGAATATGAGAGATTGTGCTCTCGAGAAATAGTCCGAATGCTTGTCTCAGGCTCTTGCTCGACAGCACGAACCACTTCTTCGGTATTCCGCAAATTTCTTGCGGTTCGGTTTCTTCCAACGTTGTGTTTATTCGGGAGAACATTGCCCGTTTCGAATAATCTTTGGGCTGCTCCGAGTATAACATCAGGCATTGGATGTCTCGCCCGATTTGGGTATAATTCGGCGTATCGTCTTGCAGCAACGTAATGCTGCCCGTTGGATGCACCGAGTGCCATTATCATGTCGTAATATTCTTCAATCGTATAGCTTGCCATGTTCTCTTAACTCTTCTTCTAATAATCGAGCGATTATTGATTTCAATATCGATTGTCTCTCCGTATTTCTGCCTTGTGTGCAACGTGATATCTACGTTAAATTTGAGAACGTACGATCTATCGGAAAATTCATTTCTCCTTCAAGCAATACATCAAAAGTCATCGAACAAGGTAATAATAACTATTTTTTGATGTTATGTGAAAACAGATCTCGGGAAAGACAGAGGGACAGTGTATCAAAGAAAATTCATAAAAAGAGAGGGGTTTTTAGTGGGTAGGGAGTACCGAGTTGGTAATTCGACTTGGTACTCGAGTCCCATATAACTCACTGGATCGACCGGTGAGTATGCATAAAATGCATTTTCCCCTCTCTCGTAAAAAAAAAATTACAGGTGAGTTAGCGAATGAAAGAGAGAGAGAGAGAGAGAGAGAGAGAGAGAGAGAGAGAGAGAGAGAGAGAGAGACAGACAGACAGAGAATGTATGTGTTCGCATGTGTGTCTGTGCATGTGCAGCGATCAGCTGATCGCAGCAGGCGCCCCGCGTAAGCGCCCGCGGCTGACGGTGAATCGCGTCGCCTCTGCCTGCCTCTTGTACCCGACCCGTCATGCGTCAATTACTTTATTTAATAATTCGAAAACTAAGCTTCAGACGAAATTTTGCAAAAGGAAAAATCGTCTTAGAATTGTCTCAATAATATGTCATTTCAGGGACACAAGGGTTATTTTCAATCACCCTGCATATATATATATATATATATATATATATATATATAATCGCAATTATTAGATTTCGCTTCTATTACTCAAAAAACACAAATTAAATATATCATTATATTACGTTATTTACAATTATAAAAACGGATGTGATATTTTTTAATAATCAAAATTTTATGGAAGATAAGATTAAAAAATTTCTTTTATCTTCATTGATAAATCTAATATTAAGATTAAACCAAAAATAACAGAATCAATTTAAAAATATTCTAGAAATAATTTTTTTACATTAAGATTTATTAAATAGTTTGGAAAATAAGATAAATATTAATTTAATTATATCGGCTAAATAGTATCGACTGGACTCAGTAAGGCATCTTCCATGTTCTTTCTTAATGCTATAATATTTTTCAGACAAAATTTGAAATTTGGTCTAGCTGCACTCCAGCAACGTAACATCAATTGATACAATGGTGACGGACAATTAAGAGTCATCAGCAACCTCCCTCCAGCACGTACGTGATATATCACTTCTTTATCAGTCTTGTCCATATAAGGTTTCTCACCCAACGATGTAATTTCTCACATTAATACTCCAAATGACCAAACATCGCTTTGAGAAGTAAATATTTCAATCATCAAAGATTCGCCATCCAGCGAATAGGAAACTAATGTTCTCTTTTCTAAAACATGATTTAAACAAAAATTTAATTTTCTGATTCAAGTTGTTTATTTTTAGAATATGTGCAAAGTTAAAAAACATTTATTTATCTCTTGCTTTATATAAATAAAAACTATTTATATTCTATATTACTTAAAAAAACAATGTACGATGTTATTATGATAAAAAAAATGGAAAGTATTTTTGAAAGAATTTTAATCATTAATTTTTTTTCATAATCAAGAGACACGGTAGTGTCTTGAAGTCCAGTCATCACTCAGGCGCAAGACACACCGTGTATCTTTACGCGAATGGCTAAGTTGCGAGTAATGCATATTATCGGTTCTCAATAACCGCTGAATCGAACAAATTCTTATTAGGTTCAATCAATTGCTTGGGTTCGATTTATATAAGGAAAGTCTTTATTTTTTCTCTATATGCTCTATAAGCAGAAATATAACGATGCAAAGTCTTAATGTGAAACTTTTTAATTAAGATACGTCACCGTCGTGGCTACATTTTTCACATATTTTTCTTGTACGATTCGCACATTTGACGAAAGAGGCGCTGTGTTCTCGTGACGACGAGAGATGTATAATTTTTTATCATGCAAGAAATTACCGACTGTAATTGGAATGAATTGATCGGTACATAGTATACTTTCCGATTCACGCATGATGCGCATGAAGTGACAGAAAATGTATAGTTCATGTTACGCATATTATACATTTTCTGTCACACGCATCATGCATGAATCGGAAAATACCCATAGATGTCAATTATTTGAAACGACCATGAATATCCAATGTAATACCCATCCAAATAATTGCCACTTATGTATCGATTAATTTATTGCAACTGCAATTAGTAATCCCTCGCATAACAAAAAAATTGGTACACGAAATAAAACTCATCCTATATGCAGTCTCCTGCACTATCACACTATCTAGTCATTAACACTAACATTAATAACACTAACATTAATAACAGATTTCTAAAGTTATTTAGAGACGATTTTTCTTCATTGAAAATGTCGAAGATTTGTAATTAAATCTAAAATTTTATTAAAGTGAATTTCACCTGGAATTAATTGAAGAATGTAGCGTTCTTAATATTTTAACTTTACGAAATTTGCAAAAAGTATATTAAGTAGAGAAGATCGTCATATTTTAATGAAATGACGGGGCTGGTGGCGGATTCTTTGCTTATTTATTTGGATATTTAACATATCCTCAAAAATTACTTTTTTAAAATGTAAAAAAAAGTTAATCATATGTCAATATGAATTGTAAAAAATTTTATATTATTGTAAAAAACTGTTTTATGCACAAGATATAGTATTATTTAAACTACAAAAATGTTACATTAAACAAAGTTAATGTGCAAAATAGTTATTTCTTAATTGTCTACAAAAATTAGTGATATCCTAAAAAAATTACCTTTTCAAAAAAGGTAAAAAAAAGAAATCGAGTCATCTCAGTAGTAAAATTATTGTATAAAACTATTTTACAAAAATTATTTTAAAAAAAAATTGCTGTATTAAAAAAAATTGTGTAAAATAGTTATATTTATCTACAAAAATTGTCATAATTATCTACAAAAATTAATGATATATTCAAAAATTACGTCGAGAATAAAAGAGTGCGATTTTATTTTACGTTTATCAACAGTATGTGTGTGTGTGTGTGTGTGTGTGTGTGTGTGTGTGTGTGTGTGTTCTGTCTGTCTCTGTGTGTATGTGTGTTAGATGTGATTAACTGCTGATAAAGAATTAGATGAAGAAAAATTATGTTTATATTTTCGTTGAAAGTTATTACATCTTTGTCGTAAAAGTCAGAATCCCTATTTCTTCAACGATGAATAGTTGATTCATGTAGCTTGTAATTTAAAAATTTTAATTATTAAAAAACTCGACGCTGCTGAATAATATACAAATAAATTTGGCAGCGTGGAGTTTTTAATAATTAAAAACTTAAACGTTATGAATTCTACGTTGAAGAAATGGGATCGATTAGACAAATAACTTTCAACGAAAATATAAACATATTTTTCTTCATCTAATCTTACCAGTTAATCACTTACACAACGCACAGAGACAGACACACACACACACACACACACACACACACACACACACATACTGTTGATAAACGTAAAATAAAATCGCACTCTTTTATTCTCAACTAATTTTTAATATATCATTAATTTTTGTAGATATATATAACAACTATTTTACACAATTTTTTTAATACAGCAATTTTTATTAAAATAATTTTTTGTAAAATAGTTTTATACAATAATTTTACTACGGAGATGACTCGACTTCTTTTTTTTTACCTTTTTTTGAAAAAGTAATTTTTTTAGGTAATTTTTTTGTATTTACCACGCGATAATAATCATCCTTATAGATATCTCTAGCTAGTTCAAAATCTCCAATTTTGATGATATGATTCTCGCGATTTCTTGAAGATACTAAACAATTGCGACACGCTAGATCTCTATGTACGAAACGCAACTCTTCCAAGTAGCAACAACCTCGCGCAACATCTTCGCACATGACGAGCAAATCCTGCAAACGCAGAGCAGGCGAATCTGACGCTTGCAAATTTCGACAATCTCTCAAATATTTTAACAGATCATCAGTTTCCATCAATTCCAACACTAGTAAAGGAGAATCTCCATCTAAACAAATGGCCAACAATTTTAATATATGTTTGTGTCAAAAATGATTCATAAGCTTGGCTTCCTCTATCAATTTCTTTTTCTCATAAGTCATAGGAGAAGCGTCTTTTCGAAACGTTTTTATTGGAACGGATATCTCTGTGCCCGAGTTTTCTAAGTTCTTCACCTTTCCTTGAAACACCTGCGAAATATTTCACACAAATTTATATGCATACTTCATTAGAAAATGTATAGTTTAATGTCATATAATATTACATTTTATTTTATATTAAATAATTCAATGAAAAATATATAATAAAGTGCATGTTTGTGTTGTCTCATCTAAATTTTATATTACTTATAAGCTATTATAAAAATTAATGTAATTTATATCTTTATTAGAAAATACGTATCTGTTTTACTGATCCTGAAATTAATTTGAAACATTGCTTGAAAAATTAATTTTTACTATTCCGAATGCGCCTCTACCAAGAAGTTTTGTAAATGTAATTTACGACTATAGTTACCGCACATTCATCTGGATTATAATGTAACGTAGGATTGTCAATCATGAATTGAGTGTTTCGCCAAGGTACTTCATGTAGAGTCACCAATTCCATAACGTCTATTAAGCTGGCACAGCCACTTTAGCACAATCGAATAAAACTTATATATAAATTTAGTGCTCTTTTGTTGCTAATTTGTTGCTCTATTCCCGATTTTGTTGCTCCAGCCGATTCGGAGAAAATAGTGGCTGTGCTAACTATAGATTAAAGTTAGCACAGCCACAAAAAAAAATTTTTAAAAACAAAAAAAAACCGACATATTTCTTTAGATCTAATTTGTTGCTAATTAGTTGCTCTATTCCCGATTTTTTTGCACCACGTTTAAGCTCCGAAAACCGCCCCTAAAGTTACTCCATATTAAAAAAGTATTATGAAATTGAGAAATAATCAGATATCTCGATCGATAACGTTTCAATTATTTTGTTGCTCGTCATTTTTAATGAATTCGATTTTATTGCTCCATGTTTGACTTAAAAAAATCGACCCGAACAAGTGGCTGTGCTAGCTTGCCTACAAGAGTAAAGTATATTAATACAATTAATTGCTGCTATTATTTCGGTCTTAAAATGTTCCCCTCATTTGTTGCTCTCTAAATATGTAATATCGAATTTGTTGCTCAACGTTTGATATGAAATCGACTCGGACGAGTAGAACGAGTAGATGACGTAGTTAACGACGGTATAAAAATTTAAAATTCAACCCCCTTCAAGGGATGGTAAGGGGGTGCTAGCGGGAAAACGGGCAATTGAAATCATTTTTTATGGTCATATTCGGTTTCAGCGACCCCAAAAACCTAAGAATAGTGGGGTCTACCCTCTGGTTCATGAAATATTTTTTTTTGTGTGCCTGTGTTATTGACATCCGCCTGTTACAAATCAGAGATATTAAATAAAGGCGATAGATAAATTTGCCAAATATGAGATCGAGAAAATCGATCATTAACGTGAGTCGAACAAAGCTAATTTCTGAGCGGTAATACAAGCGTAAATGAACGGATAATTGCACAATATAAACGATCGAATACAAGCGCGAGCAACTAGCGGTAATAAAATCTCAAAAGGAAGAACAATAGATCACAAATAAAATATCGAAAGATTCACGCCGCGAGGATACGCGAGTCGATGCCGCAACGCAATCGTCGGCTATCGAATATCGCAATCGCCTTTGTGTGTGAGTTCGCAAATCGAAAAGTTACGTAAGACGGAATTTCTAAACATCACAATAATCGTAACAAAAATACAAAAATGACTGTCGGCGTTTAACCGGAAGAGAGGGCACTTAAATATTATCGTAGCTCGAACAAAGAATGTCGGCCGGCCGTCGCACTCTATTGCGCAATCATCAAAAACGCGAATAAAGAATTTTAAGACGGCAGCAATTCGGCACGGACTCTGTTCGGGCTAATTCTACCTGATACTCTAATAAATGACCTGAGGAGGTCGACGTTCGTTTCATCGATGACTTCTGGATATCCTCGACGCTCTCGGCATTCGCACACAAGATCGATGAAATTGGGCCGTCGTGCTCTCACACTGGTCCGCCGAACAGTGACGAGCGGAAGGCCCGTCGGAATCGTGCCGGCAATTAATTTGTAAGTAGGCCACTTGGGGCGCTTCCGCAACCCTTAGGATCGCGGGTCTCAATTGCTCCTTGCGGCCTTCACGGCCGTATTTGCGCCTGTCGCATCCCGTTTACTCTCCGAATTTTCTTAGTTCTTCTACTACAGCTCAGCGTGAGGTTTCTTTTAGGTAGTTGCTTTCCGTTAATTTTATGGTCTCTCTGTAGCGCTGAATTCGGCCGAGCTGGCTCCGTTTTCGGGGTCCCCGTTATTGTTCCTCGTACCTGCTGGTCATATGGAGATTTATAGGGGCGGCAGCGATAGTTTGAAATAGATGTTGCAAATTTTATAAGGCGGATAAGAATACTTAGCTCGGCGTTTTCGTCCTAATCGGCGTCTCCGCTCGTCCCGAACTTCCTTTAGCTTGGTCTTCTACGCCGGGTCGAGTTACCGGATGAAATCGCATCAATGTTCTTCTTCACATTCGCCAAATCTTATTCCTCTAAATCTCGCAAATACAATTTTACGCACAGGAGACGAGCCTACCCTCGCCTCCAACATTCGCTCTCTCTCCCTAAATCATGGGAGAACGAGGGCCCAAAAGTATTTCCGGTCGGATCTCGCGATCCTTATGACGGACCGCCAAGCGTCACGTTACAATTCCCCTCTCCTAGGAGAGGACCGAAGAGGTCTCGGCTACCGACCAACGTCGACAGCCATCAATTCTCTAATAACTCTAAATCCTAAAATCAAAAAAAAATCAATATTAGTCCGCTCTCTTCCACGGTGAGTTGCACCTCTGGTCATTTTCATCCAGACAATGAGCATGTCTCACAATCCATATAACATGCAGTCACCAAAACCAAAAGCAAAGACTTTCTCAAAACTATTTCATCGGCAGTTATCTAGGGAAGCGGAATATGATAGGGTTTAAGATCTTACACATGCACTTTACCAATAAAATCGCCATTCAGACTAACAAGTTCACATACGATAGGCGAAAGCATGCGATTAATGCGAAAAGGTCCGTGAAACTTTGGCGATAATTTTGCGGCAACATTCTGTGCTGCTGACGATAAGACGTGATGACGTTTTAATACTAAATCATCGACTCGAAAATTGATATTACGTCGTCTCAAATCATAATAAATAGCTTGTTTGCGATAGACTTGCTCTAGATTTTCCTCCACCCAGTCGTATAGGGTACGTAATTTCTTCGCTCAGACCAGCGGAGTCTCGTGGTTCGACCTCGGCCGCTCCCCGGCAACGATCATGTAAGCTCTTAGAAGGATCTAACTCTCGTCCCAAATTCAAGAAAGCTGGGGAGGTTTCGATCGACGAATGATGAGCCGTGTTATATGCGAAGCGAAAATCTCTCAAGTGCTCATCCCATTCTCTATGATCTCGGTCTAAAAACGCGACAATCATAGTCTTTAACGCGGTTTACTCGCTCCACGGGATTCGCTTGCGGGTGATACGGCGGAATGGTCGTGAGCTTAATACCATGCTCCTCAGCGAACGACTGCAATGTTCGGTTCGCGAACTCCGTGCCGTTGTCTGTGAGCAGGAATTTTGGCGTACCCCACCGCGACACTACTTCCTCCAAAGCTTCGTAAATCTTTTTCTCGTTAGCGGCGCATAGAGGAAAACACTCTACCCACTTGGTGAATAAGTCCTGTACGACCAGGATGTACACGAATCCGGACTTACTTTTGGGAAACGGTCCCATGATATCAACAGCAATGACGGTCCATAGGCCTTCCACGACGCGGCGACCCATGAGTCCTATGGGAGGAGCCTGTTCCACTTTCGTACGCTGGCACGTATCGCATTGCCTAACATATCTCACAATGTCCCTAAACATATTTGGCCAAAAGTACGCAACCGCGAGTCTCTGAAAGGTCTTCTCCACTTCCAAATGACCGGACTGCGGTTCGTCATGCGCTTCTCTTAAAGCTTCCTCTCTTAACTCTTGCGGTAATACTAACTTCCACCGATCTAGATCGTCTACTATCTCCGATACTATAGCTTCCGGTCGGCAATAATATAATTGACCGTCTACTACCCTCCAATCCGTATATCTCTTAGTTCGATCCGATATTTTTTATCTATTTTAATTGTTAAATTTACGCGGAGCTAATCGCGTTCCCATTATTTCTACAAATAAGCGAGAGGGATATCGGTGTGGGGCTGAATAGCTCAGTGGTTTAGAGCAGTCGCCCGGCAAGCGAAAGACTCGGATTCGACTCTCGATTCAGCGACTTTGCCCCGATATTTTTCTCGCTTACATCTCTGCAAGGGGGTAAAGAGGGGTCTTATAGTATTCTCGAATGGAGAATCTACCTTGGTTTATGCACCAAGCAAAATATATGCATATGTCTTGTTTCGCGTCTTATTTTTCGCGATTTATTAATCTTTATAAAATTGTACGCACTATCATCCGCGGTGGCTCTTAATCGCTCTTTTCTCGCATTTCGTGTTATTTAATACATTTTCAGAGCCTAATTCTTTATCTATTTCTTATCCATTTTCATTAATCTTCAATATTAGGTCTCTTATTTCAATACCGGTTATTCAATAAATTCTATTTTCTTGTATTAAATACACGAACTGGTGCCTTATTATTCTGGAAAAAAGGAGCCAACTATAATTATATAGTAAAAAAAATATAAATCAGATTTTTAATTTTATAGTTATTACTGCTATAATGTTGATAATAATAAACTTGTGCATAATAATAATAATAACTTTAATTTTATAATATTAAATTCTTGAATGTCGCCAGTAGATAAAATAAGATAACGTAATTTAAATTTGCAAGTGAAAAAATCTTAGTTAACCAATAAGTAATGAGAAAAGAGAAATCACTTGTCAAGATCGTCAAGTCAGCCTACCGCTCACAAACAAGGAGAGAAACTTTTTTCACTTGAGAAGGACCAAAACCAATGGTCGAAACGTTGTGATTTTCTATCAACCAATAAAGTGCCAGTGTGGTCGATTTAAATTACGTTATCTTATTTAATTTTATAGTGAATGTTAAAAATAATTTATGATAATTATAACTATTTTATTATCAGTATACGTACTCTGACGTTACGAAATTAGTAACGTTTATATCCACGTCCAATATTTTCATACCTAGTTTCATTGTGACTACACTAGGACCTCGATTTAGTGAACTGCGGTGGGACCGGCACCGCATCACACTTGCATAAATCGAAGGCTGCGCACGCTCCACCCAAGCAGACTCTGCGCAATGTGGTCTCTTGCAGGATCGTATCAGCAGCCACGTGTAAGGATGAATTCCCCGATTTTGTTTTCGACATTTTTCAGTTAAAAATATTTTTTCAAAATTATACTTTCAATCTAATCGTGTATCTCTAAAATCATTAAATCAATTAGATTGAAATTTTACACTGTTCCCAGCTTCAATATGATTAGATACTCTACATATAGCGCACTACGCGCCTGAATGTATACGCCCGACGCTTCTCCCACCACGCTCGCCACCGATCGATATCGATCGCATAGTGAGGAGACTTCACTATATCGAAGTTTACTAAATAGAGGTCCTAGTATAATAATTTAGGTATTGGATTTTCATGTGTAGTCGACACATTGATTAAATCCGTGTAAGGACAGCAACAATTTTAATATGCGCACGTAATCGAAAATAATATGTCGTGTTAAATATTAGATTGTGCACCGTGTGCTCCAATTTTGTAATTGTGATATTTTTATCGTCGCAGGTTTAAAGTTCTCGAAGAAAGAACACTGCACTTGGTATCCTTGTATTATTTTATCGGTAAATTCAGTTTGATTCCATCTATAAAAACAAAATTTTAGCCTTTTCATATTTAACAAAATTATAACAGAATTATAACAAAATTAACATCTTGATATATTTATGTTGTTGAATTTAAGAAAAAGAAAGAAAAATGAAAAAATACAAACTGAGAATTTAGATTCTTTACCTCAATGTCACAAAAATATCATTTACTTTTTCTGTGAATGGATTGTCGAATTGTATAAATGCTCTGAGATGTTGGTCTGCTCAAACCGCTTTCTAGAGATTTTAAGATCGTACATATTTAGATAACTATATATAATTTTATTATATATAATTTTTGTATTATCTCAGTAAATCCGAAAGAACAATTTAATGTGAAAATAAAGGAAAGTGAAAAAATAAATGTAAACTATAAAATATGGCAATTAACACAGTATTAACATTTAAAAAAATAATATAAGAATTTTTTGCGTCATTTAAGATTTAGGAATGTAATCGTTAATTCGAAATCGAATAAATACGACTTTTAATAAAATGTACTTTTCGAAAAATTCCTATAATTTAAGAAATCAGAAGTATAATGTTTGCGACTGCTTTAAAACAGAGTAGCAAATTAATAAAATTGACTTTATTTTAAATTATGACAATTTTTTTATGTTTTAATACAATGTTTTGTTTATGTTGTTTCTTTTTTGAACGGAATTAGAATTTATATTTTTCTGATTACTAGAAGATATTTTTAGATTTGATTTCCATTCTTTCTTGAATTTAAATTATATTTATACTTTTTCGTCATAAATTTTGTTATTAATGTTTCATGCATTATTTTGCAACTTACCGATAGATTCTGGGATGATAGAAATATTTGAAGTGAAACCTCATCGACTTCTCACTCATTTCTCACAATCATACTATCAGAATAACTCCGGTCAGATTTGAAATTTAGCGTATGATGATCACTTTTCTCGGACATTGAAATATCCTTCATAAAATATAACATACGAAAATAATTAAGTGAATATCATTGAAGCAGTTGTTTCTGGTGCTTTTATTGTTAAATTATATAAATTATAAAATTAAACAAAAAATTTCCATTCATTTTTTGTTTGCTTAATAATACTGGTTTGATATATACCATTCCTAAATAATATAAATCGAATGTGATGTAGTTTTATTCATATCGTAAAATCTATTTTTTTTAATTTTTTTAAGGCATCTTATATATCTAACATAATTCATGTCAAAAACAAAATCAATAGGTTAACGAGAGTCAATGAGGAATCATAACAGCTTTTATTCAGCAAGTACAAGCGAAAATGTAGCTCTGTGCAATTATTAAAACGATTTTGTCCAACGATTTGATTCTTTCTCACGAGGTTAGTTAATTCTTTTCACTTTTATTGTAACTCAAATTTTTTTTCAAAAATTTGTCGGTATACTAAAGTTTTATTAATGTTTGTACTTCAAGAATAAAAAAGTTAAAAATATTGTTTCCTGGAAATGATAGTATGAACCGATAATGCCTCCGTAAAAATATGTGGATATAATTGTATATAAATGGATATGCACAATGAAAATTAAGAGAGGAACCTGATTTAGAATGCTGAAAATAAGAAATTTGAGAATTTTTTAAGAACTAACAATAAAATCGATCTTTTTAAAACTTTAAGGATAATTTACTACATGTTTAAACAATACAAAATGTATTTTTTATTAAATAAATAATAATATTTATATAGTTTTTTAATTATTATAGTTGTGCCTCGTGACCGAACTTGCGAATTGGCATACAGAATGGAGCCTCCATTTCTCGTCTAAAACAAAAAAAAATCGATATGGTTTTACTCGTCATAAAATTCTATTGTCGATAAACTAAAAAAAATTAAGAAAAAAATATAAAATTATAAAAATTATGGGACTTTAGTGAAAACTAGCGATTTCGACCCAAAAATTTTGACTTATTTATGTAAAAATAAGTTATTTAAACTAGTTTTTTCTTAAATGTTTTTAGTTCATTTAGGATGGTTAACAATTATGTAACTAGAAAATGTTGGAAGAAGTCAATTGGTTGAATAGTTTTTTCTTTATCATGTACGCTAATTTGGAAAAAATGGTTTCGAGAAAATCACGTTTAAAGTTTGCGGTACTGAAAAAGAATAATTATTGGTAACTTACAATTAATCTGCTATATCAAGTCCATATAACAAGCCTTCCGCTCCCTCATAAAACTCGTTTTGTTGTATTTGATCAATCCTACGAGCTATATGAGCCTCTTTTGTGCTTAGTCGGCGTCGCTTCTGCCTCGTAACTCGTTCTTCGTCATATTTGTCGGCAAATATTTTACATTGTTGACCAATGTTTATTTCTAGCAACATCATTGTCTGTAATATGATGAAATATCCTTTATTAAAGATTCCTGTAGCAATAAAAGCGGCGATTTCAATAATTTTTTCAGAATTCAAATGTTTCGGAGCTAAACGCCAGATCGTTGAATTAAAACTCTCGTTAGAGTTTTACGTACGTCCAAACATCTTGTTAAAAATTCTTCTTTTGATAGTTCTTCATAAATAGGAATAAAATGTTTTTCAATATCTGATAATTCGAGAGAGATGGTCGTAATTTTTTTCTTCATTTCTGGCTTCAATTTTGCATCAATTTCTCATCAACTCTTGACTTCCATCGGATAATTTTCATGCCTTAGTTATTCATTTGTAGAATAATAGTGACATAATGTTGCCATTACAGTTTTTTTTCATATTCATCACGAGCTCTTCTTTTCCTGTCCCCCGGTACACCTCCCCCCTCGCGTTACATTGCTCTTCAAGCTATAACTATAAAAATATTTCGAATTTCGCTCTTTAACTTTACGAGTATCTTCTTTGAGAGTATTACTAGTGAGTAAAAAAAATGTTTCGAAATTTTTGGCTCTATAAATCAGATTCCCCCCTTAATATAAATTCTAGTGATTGTTATTGAACATATTGTCGATCGAAATATTAGCGTTAATAAATACAACTTGAAGAATGTTTAATGAATGGTTTTATTAGACAGATTTCCTATTTCGATATTTAATAGCTCTGTTCCGTTATACATATAATATAAATTTAATTAATATTAACTTAATGTAATATATTTAATATATAATATAAAATATTATATATAATATAATATAAAAATTTATAATATTAATTACTTTTTATTTTAATTCTACTATTCTAATTTTATATACGACAATCTTAATTATTATCAGTGTGCATTAGTGCATCCAATCAATTCCTTCTTTTTCCCACTATAAACCAATTACTTTATTTTCAAAAAAATGTGATAAACAATTTAATTACGTGAAATATAATTGAAAATAATCTATGATGCTTCGGTCTCCTTTTGACATATTTAGTCCATTTATATATTAAATGATATAGGGGAGAAAAGTAATATTTTTTGTATTATAGGTCATTCTCTAATTAATTATCGTTAGAAATATAAATAAAAATTATATGTTAAAAAACTCCATTTATTGTTTTATTATTATACCTATGTTTCAATCTCAAATGATGGTATTTAAAGAGTTACTATAGCTTTTTGCAAGTACGATTGTTACTTTCATCCTGGGAGCCTGAGACAAAAGTAATATAGTCTATGGAATGCCGTTTTGCTATTTATTAGTAATGCAATAATCTCAGTAGAAGAAATCATAATTACATCTTATGGAAACCATTTTATGGAATCTGTTATTTCTTGTTTAATATTGTATTTACATGATTTTATAAATTCTAATATTTATTTTGTAAAAATGTTCGATTTAATGCATTTTATATGGTACTACCAAAAATGTTTTAGCATATTTTGTTCAAAAAATAAATTTAAAAATTTTTTGCAATAGTAATGATATTGCATTTAATCAAATTTAATTTCTTTCAAATATATATTATTGTGAGAAATGCATACTTATGTTAATTTAAGTGGCTTTTTTTAAAAAATTATTTATTTTTTACAACCATCAGAGTAATGTTAAAATTCATTATTTTCCGCAATTGTCATTTTATTGTAAAAATTTGTTTTGAAAAACGTCAGTATTTTTGGAAATTATCGCTGTAATGTAAAAATTACTATTTTTATGCAATTGTCGTCGATTTGAATAAATTTTATTTTATGCAACAGTCGTGTATTGCTTAAAGTGTGGTACACCTGTGTCGCAATAAATAAATTCCCTAGTCATCAGTTGGCTACATTAGCTGTAGTATTGGCGGGATTTTTGTGCCCTTCTTTTCCTAATTTTTGTAACCTTCTTTATTACACATGTCATTAACACAAGTATGCATTTCTCACAATAATATATATTTGAAAGAAATTAAATTTGATTAAATGCAATATCATTAGTA
>JAPIVC010000931.1:0-17981 GCA_030586385.1 Camponotus fellah
GCTAACTCTACCAGCAACTCTACCAGTTGCTTTTTCAGAAAAGAGTTTTTCAAAATTAAAATATTTAAAAACTATCTTTGTTCTTGTATATCGCAAGAAAGACTATCTAACATAGCAATGATGTCGATAAAAAATGATATATCTCATGAGACTGATTTTTATAACGTAATTGTCTTTGCCGCAACAAAGCAGGAAAAATATTTTTAAGTTTCTATAATTTTTATTATATTTAAGTTTACATATTATTGTATGAAATTTTTTTAAATCCCAAAGCGAAAAATCAAGTGTTTGTTATTTTTAAATATATAATACAAAAATAACTATTTCTATATTTATAAAATAATATATGTTTTTTATTTTTAATGAAAAATAAATATATATAAAATAGATTTCAATGAAAGATAATATAAAAGTTTTAAGTCCAGCATTTTAAATTGCACCCGATCCCGCTTAGGTTAGAACCGGCCCTGCTGGGATGTGACAATAAGAAGGCACGATTCATCAATCCTACAATTATTCCTCTCTTATAGCATAGTGGATGATTCCATTTATAGTTTAAATATCTCCCAGAAAAAATGGGTTTATGATCTGAAATTCAATTAAATTATTGTTCGCGATTACCGTAACATCAAAGAAATTAAATTTATTATTCCTTTCTCCATTGTAAATTGAAATCTTGGATGAAAAAAATTAACAAATTAAAATAGATAAAGAATTAGGCTCTGAAATGTATTAAACAACCGATATACGAGAAAAGAGCGATTAAGAGCCACCGCGGATGATAGTGCGTAAAATTTTATAAAGATTAATAAATCGCGAAAAATAAGACACGAAATAAGACATATGCATATTTTACTTGGTGCATAAACCAAGGTAGATTCTCCATTCGAGAATACTATATATGTAGGATTGCTAATTCCCTTTCTGACGGGAGAAGATTTAATTGAACTCAGACGAATTTACGTACGGACTCCGAAAACTTTATTCGAGCTAAACGGGCTTCGCTTACGCAGAATTCGGCACGATCTTCATCCCTGGAACTCGCGAGACGAGTATATACCCTCGCTATGCCCTACGCGAGCCAATCAGGAAGCGACACATCGAGTGTCCGAAATCGCCTGTTCAATTATCACAAAATAAAAACAAGGGCAAGATCTGCCTCAAAATAAATACGCATTCGAAGACAAAAGGACCCACAGATAATACAAATATAATAAACCCCGGCCGAGACCGGTTCGTTAACACACCCGAGAAATAATCCGACATACATAACAATTCGAAATAAAATAACATTAACGGAAACTTCTCAAACCCTACATTCGGCCATCCTGCGCTAATATCTGTCCTCAGATTTTTCAACTTCGTCATCGGTCGTTATTTCATCTTCTTCATTTATCCAATGCTTCATGTATTCGGCCGCGGTGGATGTCTCATAAGGCCCTTCATGTGCGCCCACCTTCTCAACGATATAACGGTCATTTCGCAATACCTTTTTAACTCGATACGGGCCGAAATACTTGTGCGCGAACTTCAACCCAGGATTAGCCTGCGTTCTTTTAATCGCAACCAGGTCGCCCAATGCGTAGGACGTGCCGGCTTCCTTCGTTTGTCGAATCCTCGGCGATTTTCCTGCTGTGTCTGCCGGATAACCTCCTTCGCTTGTCTCCTGATTTCATCGCGATTCTCTTCAAACATGGAAATTAGTTCCTTCTCCACCAATTCCCGGATGCAGACGTCGTTCCTCATCCTAATATCTGTCCCAAACATAACCCGAAGGGCGTCGTCCCAATACTTCTATGTTGCGTGGCATTTAGATATTTCTGCGCCATACTTAAATGTTTAAACCACTCTTCTGGTCGGGGGCGGACAACTCCGTTACTAGGGGAATTAACGTCCGGTTGACCCGCTCGACTTGCCCGTTGGCCCTGGGCATTCCTGTCGTGGTGAGGACATGCTGGATTCCCTCCGCCTTGCAATATTCCTGAAAATCGTTGGAGGTGAACGCGGACCCACGGTCCGATATAACCTCCCGGACTTCCAAAAATATGCGACTGTCTTGTCAAGCACGCCAACACCTCCGCTGCGTTCGTCGTCCTAACAGCGTAAAGCCAGACAAACTTCGAAAACCTCTTACCGCCAGTATATACCGATACTGTTTCCGCGTCGAAGGAGCGGGTCCCAGATGATCGATATGGAAAGTGTCCAAGGGAACCTCTCCCCTTCCCAATGGGATGCAACATTCCCTCCCTCTTACCATACTTTCTTTCGGCTAAAATACACGACACGCAGTTTCGGAACGACTCTTTCGACTCTCGCTTTCAAGTCTGATATCCAGTAATCCTTCGCGACGACACGCTCGGTTTTACCCGCTGACCTTTTTCGTGCACGTATCGGATAACCGTGTGCATCGATCGGGAATCACCATCCGCTCCTCGTCGCTAGTTAATTTGTATAAAATTCCTGCTCGCATTACAAAATTATCGGTCTTTCTCGCCTCAACCAGCTCAATAATCTCTCGCAAACTAACGTCCTCACGCTGAGCTTTCCGAATTCGCGTTACTATATTATCTTCGCATTCATTCCACATACACACAGGCAACGGATTTCGACTTAGTGCGTCCACGTGCGTCATCGCTTTCCCAGGGCGATGCTCGATCGTATAATTAAATTCTTCCAACTGCAGAGCCCACCTCGCCACACGCACGCATAAATCTTTTTTGCTCATCGTAAGGCTGAACGCTTTACAGTCTGTCAATATCTTAAAAGGAATGCCTATTAGATACACGAAACTTTCTCAAGGCTTTAATAACTGCGAGCACCTCGAGCTCATAGCTACTAATTTTTCTTCAGCACCAGTCGTACGACCGCTAGCATAATACACGGGACGTAACAAATTATTATTATCATACTGCAATAAAATAGCGCCGTAACCGTATTTCGATGCATCGGTATGGAGCTCGGTGATCGCATTTGTTTGATAAATTTTAAGGACGGGATTGCATACCAGAGCGGCCTTTAGCCCGTTAAACGCGTTTCTCTCCTCCTTCTCGAATCGGAAAACAGGTTTTTCTTAATAGGTTCGTCAAGGGTCGCGCAATCGATGAATAACTACAAATAAATTTACGAAAGCAACCGGATAGCCCCAAAAAAACTCTGAACCTGCTTCATTCTTCGGCCCCGGAAATCTCGTGACCGCGTCCGGTTTTGTCGCCGACGGTATGCTACCCGATTCTATTTCGTGTCCTAAGAACTCAACTTTACTTTTCAAAATTGACATTTCTTCCAGTTCATTGCGTCCCGATTCACTTGCCCTGTCAAATATTCATTTAAGTTTCTCCAAGCCCTCTTTGCAATCTCCCGACGGCACGATCAAATCGTCCATGTACGTCAGTACCGTCCCGTCGCTAATAAAGTCCCGGAACGTCGCGTCGCGTAATGAATCTCTGGAAAACGGCTGGCGAATTACACAAGCCAAACGGCATTCTAAGAAACTCATTGCCCGTCAGGCGTAATAAATGCCGTATATTTCCTACTGTCCTCGTCCACCTCAACGTGAAAAAATCCGTTTTCCAGATCTAAGGTCGTAAATATCCTCGCGCTCTGCAATCGATCCAGCTGATCGTCGATCAGCGGCAGGATAACGGTCCTTTATTATTTTCAGATTTAAACGTCGGTAATCTACACACAATCTATACGCGTCGTTCTTCTTCACGAGCACTACCAGGGCTCGCATACTCGGTTAACGACGGTCGCACCACACCCTCACGCATCCAGTCGCCTATCTGCGCCTTTATTATTTGCTTCTCCCCGCTCGGAACATCTCCGCGCTCGCTGATACGCAGGCTCATCGTCCTTAAGAACTAATCGCATTTTTACATCCACACCGCGTGTTTTATTGGGCGTATAATTTCGTATCATATTCTCTAATGCGTCTTTATTTTCATCATCGAGGTGTACAGTGTCGAATTTATTCGCTTCATACTCATAGTCGATCTGAAACACTTCCGGCAATCTTGACAATCCCGAATCCGTTTGGCCTCCAGAATCAACGCCTCATCCTTTATTAAAATTTCTACGGTTCTTAGAAAATCGGCCCCAATAATTAGATCATATCGCATGAGCCCATTGGAAACTACCCGTATCTTCATCGAATACACGCTACCGTCTATATGAACGTCGGCCTCGAATTCGCCTAATGTCTCATTACCGTCTGAGCCTATACCTCGGAAATAGATTTTATTCTCTTCCAATGGAACGTTCAATCGACTATGGCAATCCGCACGCATCAAGCACATATCGCTTCCGGTATCTACCATCGCCCGGACATTACAACCGCCGATACGCATGTCCTTATAATATTTTTTATCGCAGAGTTCGCTCACCGCACAACTATCTTTAGCGCTCACTTTTCCGGTGCATCTCGCCGCTATGTGCCCGCGCTCGCCGCACCGAAAACACTTCGCTCCACTTTCTTTTGTCGGACAGTTCACACTGATATGATTTTGCCCGCCACAATTGTAGCACCGTCGCGGTTTCCGCGCCTCGCCGGCCGCCTCTCCGTCGCCTCGCTCCCCTGAGATCCGCGTCGCCGTCTGGTTGCCCCGTCGGGGCGGCCGTGCCATCCTTCTGCCTCCTCGGCCCGAGGGTCACCCTCTCGAACGCCCGCAACAAGGATGCCGTCGTCTCCAAACCCTGGATCTGCGCTTGATTTTGTAGATTCAGATTCCGTCAATGACGTAGTCAACGAGATCGCTCTCCTCGACCGGCACCCCTTTCGCCAGAATCCCTTATCATGAAGGTACGCGCTGAAGGCCTCGCCTTTCCTCCAGACCCGTTCCTCAAATTCCTTTCTGCGCGCCACTTTATTCAGGCGGTGGTCGAACATGGCTTTCATTTCGGTTAGAAGATCGTCTGCTGTCATCTCGATGTGTTCAGGTTTCGAACGAAACCACTCGGCCCCCTTCCCTTTGAGGCGCGAACCTATTAGTATTTTAACCATCTCATCTCGCAACCTATAGGTAGTAGCGAGGAGACGCACCTGACTCTCCCAGACGCTCCAGGAGTCGCTGACCCCCCGAAATGCGACAATAATTCGGCAATTGCTGTTATGCCGACTCGCGCCGTCGCTCCCATCGTCTCCGCCCACCTCTCACCCTCTTGGCCACGCTCGGACTCTCGCTCTCTCTCTCGTCCGAAGAAGCTGGTCTCCCTTCGCGCCAACGCGAGCCCTCGCTCTAGGAGTTCTCTCCTGAGCATGTCCATCTCCCGCCGCTCTATCTCCGTTTCACCTCACACCGGTCGCCACGGATGCATTTTGTTCTTCATCGTGCAACAGATTATTCTGCACATCGCCTTCCCGCCCGCCGAGCCAATCGCCTGCAGGATCAGCTTCCCAATAATCGACTAATCAATTCGTTTTTGCTCCGGTCGTACTTAGCCCTAAAGTCCTCAGCTTCTCCTTAAGCGTCGGGACCGTCAAACCGGAAGCAGTCTTTGTCGGACTCATTATTCCTCGTCGACTCACTCAGTGTCAACCCTGTCCTCCACTCTACTGCACTCAGCACTCTCAGGCAACCCTATCACACTCGTTACCACTACAGCTCGCTATTGTCTCTCACAGCTCAATCCCGGACGAGCCCCCAAAAAATGTAGGAATGCTAATTTCCTTTCTGACGGGAGAAAATTTAATTGAACTCAGACGAATTCACGTACGGACTCCGAAAACTTTATTCGAGCTAAACGGGCTTCGCTTACGCAGAATTCGGCGCGATCTCTCATCCCTGGAACTCGCGAGAGACGAGCTATATACCCTCGCTATGCCCTACACGAGCCAATCAGGAAGCGACACATCGAGTGTTCGAAATCGCCTGTTCAATTATCGCAAAATAAAAACAAGGGCAAGATCTGCCTCAAAATAAATACGCATTCGAAGACAAAGGACCCACAGATAATACAAATATAATAAACTCCGGCCGAGACCGGTTCGCCAACACACCCGAGAAATAATCCGACATACATAACAATTCGAAATAAAATAACATTAACGGAAACTTCTCAAATCCTACATATAAGACCCCTCTTTACCCCCCTGCAGAGATGAAAAAAATTAAAAATATCCAAGATTTCTTCAACATGGAAGAGGGAACCGCCAGAACTATATCATCCACATATCTGTAATAAAACAGCAAACAGAAAGAAATATGTCCAATTCCATCATTTTAAGTCAACATAAGAGATACATAACAACATATCATTATCAGAATCTGATGAATCATGTTTATGACTAGTAATTAAAATTAAAAATTGTAATTAAAAATTGACATAAGAACCAACACGCGGTAGTTGGAGCGCAGAGAAGCAACAACACTTGTTTATTTCTTCAATATTAGTTTATAAAAAAACACATTATAATAACAAAAAGCGAAGCTTTTCATCATTCTTCAGCGCGATGTTAACAATATGCATTACAAAGTGTTATATAAGTGTGTAGCATTGTATAAAAAGCAAATTATAAAAATATCTGCCTTTGATCTGTAAAACGCATGTAATGTGCCAATGTTTTAAATTGCAAAAAATTATCTGAAACGTTCATTTTTGTTAATGTAAATATTATTATTTAATTATATTTAATTTAAAATATATAGAATAATCAAAAGGAAGGAAGTGTTCTCTCTTTCTTGAGCTCTAATTACTGCGCCGTCCCTTGTAGAAAAAGTAATAAGGTTTTAAAAAGAACCTGATAAATATGCCTTAAAATTAATTGAGCCCTACTACTCTCTAAAAGTGAATCAGTGAAAATATCACTAATTTAAACAGTAAAATAAGATTTCACTGAGACTCAGTGAGTATTTTACTGATTTTCAGTGGAAACGGTTATTTTTTTGTTATTTTATCTTATATCTCACTGATTATGGTCAGTTAAAATAAAATTCACTATAAAATCAGTAAATTTCACTGCAAAACCAGTAATCGCTAGTTCGTTCATTTATCACTACGATCGCTATCTCTCGCGTATTTAGTCATAAGAATTATATAAAGTTTGGAAAGAGCGACAGATAAAATTAGAAGTATTAATTATTATTAGTAGTATTAGTAATTATTATTAATTATTATTAGTATTATTATTAGAAATATTAATTAGAAGTATTAAGTATTACTTCGATTTAATTTCTGAATCTCAATATAGAGGCTTCAGGTATTAATCGATCTTATATAAGTTGGGCAAATAAATATCTGACGACTTAATTATGAAGAGATGAATTATAATTTAATATTACTGACGATAAAAATATTACAATATACTAATTGAACCAGTCAAAATTATTAACTGATTCTTTCAATAAAATATCACTGATTTACAGTGCTGTACTTATAACTGCTGTAATCAATATATTATTAATCAATAAGACTATTTACTGTTTTTCAGTAATAATACACTGATTTACTTTTAAAGAGTATGAAATAAATAAGTTTATTTAAATAGAAACTCTTTGTTATTTGAATTAATTGTTCATTAATGTTATTATTAATGCAATATTATTAACTTCTTTTGAATTTTTTATAAATAAATATTACATGAATTCTTCATTTTAAAAATGCGGCATAGTTAAAAAATCTTTATAAGGGCTCTTCTAATTATTTTCATTAAAGCCTAAGTTTCAAAATTATTTAATAAAATAATTTAAAATAAAACCTTAAATTATACTATAAATTAAACATCGGATAATTATTAGTTTTTTAATTATATGTCCTTAGTAATATTTAATAAGGCCCTATATTGATGATGATAGGATAATCTTTTCTATGGCATCCCTATATTATCCTTATCAGGACAAATAGTTTCATGTACTGGCCCTAAAAATTTTCTACATGGAGTGTCTCTAATTTGTTAATTTTGATTTAATCTTTAATTATTGATTCAAAAATTTTAGTGAGATTAATTTTATTATTATTTTTAATATTAACGCATCTTAATCTTGGAATCGGACAAATAATGAAAAAAATTAATTACAAATGGTTATTCCGAAAAAAAATGCTCAGATAAGTAATCTGCATGTGATAATCTTGGTATACATTCAGAGCAAAAGATTTATAAATTTAATATTTTATGCTTGAATATATGCATGAATGACGAGTTATTTGTCAATTAATGCAAATGGAGTAGAAATTGTGTACTTGCCTGCTGAAACATGGGCTAGGAATGCGTGACCAAAAATCGGAACGCTCGGAGGTTCCGGTAAAAGATGAAAAAGTCGTCCTTTTCTTCCATAATGTACGTAATAATAATATATCGATAAAATAAATATGAACAATAACGATATATTTATAAACATCGTTCCTTAACGTTGATATTTTTAAATTAAGCTGTCAAATTAAGCTTCTTCTGTTTATTGTTTCTTTGAATCTTGAGTCATCCGTGTCACAAAATAAATGGTATTAATTCTCCGATAAAATAGATAATTATTTTGCTATTCTAAATGTTAATCCTAAATAGAAAGAGACATAAAGAGAGAGAGAGAGAGAGAGAGAGAGAGAGAATAATAAAAAGGTCACTGAAATGCATTAATGGTATATCTTTTATAGTCCTTTATTTATGATTAATTTTAAAGATTCATGAAAAAATATGATAAATTTGCTCATTGTAAATGGAAAAAATATTATTTACGTAATAAAAAATGGTAAATGTTTACTTTACCAGACATCTCGCCGATGACCGATCTCGACCTTGACATATGTTGTAGGGGTACATTCCTAAGTAAGACATGATTTGAATTTTGCGGCGGTCTCGTTTAGTTTCTGAGATATGCGACTTTGAAATATTATAATGGTAATTGTTGATAATACTAAAAGAGAGTGGGCCTCTTTACCGATTTTGTTAAAACTTTTTTTATAAATAGATTTTGATGCGTAAAGAAACTTTTTTCTCTAACAGAATCGTCGCTCTGCTACGGGAAGCGAGATATTAAGTTTTTAAAATTATACTGGAACTATCCAATTATGAATTTTATATAATTTTATATAAAAAAAATAACTACTTTGGACGATAGACATTGGGCTACGCTACCGATAGTGCCGCCCGACCCCCTCCGGGAAGGCGGCTAACGGGCGCCTAAAGGCGCCCTACCGCCTTCCCCGCTCCGAGGGGCGGGCTCCGCGATTAGGAAATAAATAAAAACTATTACTCCGGTAACTATTTATCTGGTTCAACTAGTTTAAATACATTATAATTTTAATAAAAATTTTTAATTCCTAATCGCGGAGCCCCCTGAGCGGGGAAGGGGCGCGCCTAGCGCGCCGTTAAGCCGCCTGGAGGGGGTCGAGGACCTGTCGGTAGCGTAACAATCATGCCAAGGTATTATTTTTATATAAAATTATATAAAATCATATAATTTGGATAGTTCCAGTGTAATTTAAAAAATTAATATCTCGTTTCCTGTAGCAGAGCGACGATTTTGTTAGAGAAAAAAGTTTCTTTACGCATCAAAATCTATTTATAAAAAAAGTTTTAACAAAATCGGTAAAGAGGCCCACTCTCTTTTAGTATTATCAACAATTACCATTATAATATTTCAAAGTCGCATATCTCAGAAACTAACGAGCGGCGCTTGAATCAATCTGTCTTACAAATGTATCCCAACATATGCCAAGGTCAAGGTCATCGGCGAGGTGTCCGGTAAAGTAAACATTTACCAAATAAAATTTTTTTATTATTATTCTAAAGTATTCTTGAAGCCACTTAACTTTTAATTTGAAAATTTTCTTCTATCTCTTATAGTTTCTGACATATTCATTTCGAAAGAAAAAAACTTTCTTCAAAGGGATGTTTTACCTCATAGACATGCGTATGGGCACGTATAAAAAAATATGTGTCCTTTTGTCTAGAAAACAACATATTAAAAGCTCATCAAAAATCAGGGGAATACTTCTGTATCTTTCCTTGTTCTATAAATATACTTTTATAATTTTATAGAGTTTTTTATAATAAACCAAAATTATTTAACTCGCAAATTGTATCAATAAACAAAGAATTATTTTATTAATTTTTATTTAATTTATATCATAATCATTATTCTATTATATTATGTTTTCATATAATATACAAATTGTATAATTATCGTGATTTTTTATAAGGGTTCTATCGTTTTGTTGTGTATCTAATTTTTAAACACATCTCTGTAAAAATATCTGTTGTAATATATATTTAATAAAATTATAACAAAAAGAATAGTACAAAACCGACAACTTGTGATATTTGAAAAATTTATATTAAATATTTATATAAAAATCATGCTTTTAAAATAATTATAATATTATTAACTATTGTTGAGATTTTTATAATAGTATTATAAAATTTTATTTTATATACTACCTAATAAATTTTCGAATAAAACGACAAATAAAACACTCGAATGTTTAAAATGCAATTGCAAATCTCTCCGAGCAGATACACATGTTAGTAAAACAAATCATCTCCAACTGATAATGTAGTCTCAGACTTATACTTATAGCCGTATATCAGCTCATTAATAATCAGAATTTTATGTTTTGATCGTATCGACATCGGTTGAATAATTCCACTTTGCTTGACACAAATACACACACACACACACTCACGCGCGCGCGTACGCACGCACGCACGCACGTGTGTATCCTGACCATATATATAATACTCCTATGTTACCAGTTTTGTAGGAAAAATGAGCGAAAACATTCCGCGGTGCATGGCTTGTCTCTTTCGTACGATTAATTGATGTTGCATTTGCGCATGCGCAAATATATATATATATATATATATATATATATATGCCATATATATGCCATATATTATTTACCGGTGCATTCTTTTACAATGTGTTCATAAATTTTTATAGTTAATTTGAATAAGTCTTGAATCATATTTAGGTTATAATACTTTCATTCTAAAAAATGTGTCAGAGGACAAAAGTAACACAACACTCTGTGGACGAAAATAACATGTTGTAAGGGCTGGTCCCATAATAACCGTACCAATGGCGATTCTTATTATGTATGCCATAATTGTGATTCGCAATAGAATAATGACCTTGTGCCTAGTAATAATAACTTTAACTTTAGTTGGCACTGAAAATAACTATATTTATAGTAATTACAACTATTTCTTTAATCCTTTCTAAAAAAGGTATATTATGTCGAAAGTCTCGAAATGTTCTTGCTTCTTTTTTTTAATATTAATATATGCATTGCGACTTGCTTCATGTTGTACGATTGTGAAATCAGCTATCAATTTTGACAGTAAATGATTATCTTTTTGTGACTTTCCGTTTAAATCAATTTTTTCTTTGCACATATTTGTTAATTTTTATCATACAATGTCAGCGTTTTCAATATCATAATTATTTGCAATTCTCTTTTAATTAATTTCTGTCATATTAATATATCGTCATTTTTGAATTCTTATTTTGCAAATATTCGTTTTTTATTTATTTTGACCTTCTGTTGCATTACAACAACAATCACTATTGCTTGTTTTGACTCCTTTGTTATTAATTTCATCTTTTGATTTTTATATGTTCTTAACTATATAATCATGACTCTATCTATAAAGTTTTATTTCAAATTATTTTTATACGCTATGTCCAACTTTGCAAGGGTTCTTTTGCCTTTTTATTATATTCTATTGATTGCTTTCTACAAACCACTATTATTACTTTCATTTATGTAATAGGTAACTGCTATTTAATACAAAAATTAAATATCATACTTGTGAATAGTCATGCGGAAAGAAAACTTTATCATGAACGTACAGATAATCGCTATTTAACGAATCTTGGAGATAATAAAGAGACGGAGGCAAAAGATGTCGAAATATTTGGAAGTATGCGAGAACTAAGAGCTTCTAATTTAAATTCGACTTGACAATCTAAAATTATAAATTATATTCTATTAACACAAAATATATATGTATAATTACACGAAATAATGCAATGCATGTTTGTATAAGAATAAATTATTACTATTTGCAGGAAAGTTTAAATTTTAAATGTGAACAATGTTATATAGTTAAAGCGCGATATGCAAAATTGATGCTAATATGCCTTGATTATTTCTAGTTAAAAAAAAACAGCTAGTCATGTTGGATCTTGTTCGCTATCCTTTAGTTTTATAGTTAGTGTCCTTAAATAGTGCCCTCGCATTACCCGCCGATCTTCGCGACGATCGGCGTCCTGCGCCACCAGGCGTTCTTGTATGTAATTAGTAGTACGTACGTCGTTGCGTTAACAGCGAGACAAGTGTTCATTTTTCCTTTGTGCAATAAATCTTTTACTCAGGATATCAGATTGTCTAACGTTATTTGATAATTAACATTGGTCCTTCGAGCCAGATCTACAGATCCGGCAAAGGGATATTCGAGGATTATACAGTCCACTCAGCAACAAGCAAAAATCGGCAATTCACGAGGAATCATGACATGCAAAAACTTCGCAAGCGCCGCGCAATGGTTAAAGCGAAGATAACGAGGCTCAAGACGAAGATTGAGCGAGTACGACACGATCAAGTGAGTCAAGAAGAAATCGAAATGTATCTCTTCCGATTGAAAGAAATACAAAACGAGTTTGAAAACGTGCAATACGAGATCGTTGCCAGCTCGGAAGGCGCGAATACGGCCGACGCCACCGAGGAGGAGGAATTCGAGGAACGACATCTCGAGATGAGCGTCAAATTGAAACAATGGTTGAACGAGTTATCAACGGTGCAAGGTGAATCGCATCAACGAGATGCTCTCGCGCGTGTTATTACAACAAGGAGAGTTAATACGACAGATAAGCATGCGCGGCGACGAGGCGCCGGCGTCTAGCGATAGTGACGCCATTACAAGATTATTCGAGCAACAGACGCAGCTGCTTCGCAGCATTGCGGACAGCAGTAACGCATCGAATCCTCGAGAATCGAGGGTTAAGTTACCGGTAGTGAAACTACCTGTATTCGATAGTCGAACCGAGGAATGGCAGCGCTTTTCCGAGACATTTCAGTCAGTTAATACATTCTAACGAGAATATCGCTAATATCCAGAAATTTCAATATTTGGTCACATCGTTGAGCGGGACGGCGGCTAAGGTGATTGAAGCGATCGAGCTGACGAGCGACAATTACGTGGTTGCATGGGAGTTGCTGAAACGCAGGTTTGACGATCCAAGGGCCATAAAAAAGAAGCATATACAATGTCTTTTTTCCATGCTGAAGGTGGAGAAGGAATCAGCGACAATTCGAGGTTTGCTAGATTACACATTAAAGCATTTACGTATTTTAAAATCACTAAAATTACCGACAGATTCGTGGAGTGAACTCATTATTCACATGATTGAAGCCAAATTAGACTCTGCCACATTGCGTGCTTGGGAACAGAGTCCGTCTGCTCCTGATGCGACTTTAACAAATTTCTGAATTTCTAGAACGTAGGTGCCAGACATTGGAAAGGATTGAGGCGAGAATCAAAGAGAAAGATGTCGTGCGTAAGGCCGAATCTGACAAACCAAGGGCGAAGGCGCAAAATCGTGAGAAGACCGCTGCTCTAACTAAACCACCGGAGAAAGTGCTATTTGTGCAGCGGTGATCATGCATTGTATCGTTGTGAAAAATTCTTAGCCTTGCAGGTAGACGACCGAATCAAGGAGATTAAGCAACTGAGACTATGCATGAACTGCTTACGCAAAGACCATTTTGCAAAGGCATGCAAGATGGGTTCATGTCGAGAGTGCCCAGAGAAGCACAACACGTTGTGCCATCTTCCGACCGCTGATGTAAATGTCTCGGAAGGAATCAACAAGTCCGAGCCAGACGACAATACGAGTAGCAACGTAGCCACGCACCATGTGGCTAGAGATACAAACAAGAAGCGCGTTCTCATGGCCGCGCTTGTCAACGTGAGGCATCCCAATGGATCCGTCGTTCCATTACGCGCTCTTCTCGATAGCGCAAGCGAAGCGCATTTTATTACCTATGCAGCATGCAATCGAATAGGCGTGAAGCGCGACCGTACGTCAGAGACAATTACGGCCATAAATGGTGTCGAGAATGTCGTGGGTCAATGTTGTGACGTCGTGATAAGAACGAGACATTCCAATACAAGCTCAGTTATTCGTAGTCTGGTCGTGTCGAAAATTACCAAGCGTTTGCCTGTCGTTGAGTTAGACCGCGATACGATTCCTATCCCTTCTAATATTGTACTCGCGGATCCGGAGTTTTACAAACAAGGTCCAATAGTTAATCGGAGCGAAGTTCTTTTTTGATTGGTTAGAATCGGGCAAAATCGAGGTAGGAAGTAACCTCCCGATAATACAAAACACGAAATTCGGTTGGATTGTTGCGGGATCATTTACGAATTCGTCTACTACTTTGTTAGCTTGCAAAAACGATCCTATCGCGACTCTAGTGTGTTCATCGGAACATTGCGAAACTCTTAACCAGAATTTATGACAATTTTGGGAACTCGAGAACTGCGGATCTGACATCATTCAAAATCAATCGTCGGAAACATGTGAAAGCGATGAGTTTTTCGAGAAAACTACTACGCGAACAAACGATGGTCGTTTTATAGTGCGGATTCCGTTTCTCGAGAATCCAAAAACATTAGGCGAATCTAGGGAAACAGCGTACAAACGATTAATGCAATTAGAGCGGCGTTTTAGGAAGGACGAAACATTGCGTCTGGAATATATTAAATTCATGCGTGATTATTTAGACACCGGTCATATGTCGTTAGTCTCCGATGCGGAACCGGACTTTGAGAATCGTGCTAACTACCTACCACATCACGATGTAGTTAAGGAAACAAGTTCGAGTACAAAACTTCGCGTCGTTTTTGATGCGTCGAGTAAAACTAGTTCAGGTAAATCGCTCAATGATATACTCCGCATCGGACCGGTGATTCAAAGCAACTTATTCGATATTGTTATTCGATTTCGTTTCTATAATGTCGCGTTGACCATTGATATTCGCAAAATGTATCGACAAGTGCTCGTGCACCCGAATGACCGCGACTATCAGTGTGTACTCTGGCGATTCGTCTCAGAAGAGCCCGTGCAGACTTTTCGTTTAAATACGGTTACATATGGCCAAGCAAGTTCCTCATATTTGGCTACAAAATGCGTTCACAAGCTCGCAGTGGAGGCAAAGGACGAGCATCCAAGGGTCTCTCGAGCGTTGATTGAGCAGACGTATGTAGACGACATACTAACGGATGCCGACACTATCGAAGATGCCATATTACTACAAGAGCAAATCACCAACGTATTAAGATCCGGAGGGTTCGAGGCTCACAAGTGGTGCTCCAGTCATTCAGAGGTATTGCAGCGAATTCCTTCTCATCTTATTAAGGACGCATCTCATTTGAACATTGGCGATAGCAACGTTATAAGAACTCTTGGGAACGAATGGAATCCCCAGGAGGATCAATTTCAATTTACGGTTCGTAGAAAGCAGTGCGGACCAAACGAGGGATACTTTCGGAAATCAGCAAACTGTTCGATCCCTTCGGCCTTATAGGGCCAATGATAACAGCTGCAAAACTTATTATGCAAGAAACCTGGCGATTAGAACCGATGGGACGAGCCTCTATCCGACACATTTGTGGAAAAATGGGATAAATTCCGGATAGAGATGCATGAGGCAAATCGGCTCTGCATTCCTAGGCGAGTCCTTCCAAGCGCTACCACGACAAGGGTGTGTCTCCAAGGTTTTTGCGATGCTTCGGAAAGGGCGTATGGAGCCTGTTTGTACGTTCAAGTAAGCAGTAAACGAGCACGATGAGATCATTTCAAGATTGTTATGCTCCAAATCGAGAGTTGCACCCATCAAACCGACTACTGTGCCGCGATTGGAGCTATGCGGAGCTGTTACTTGCCCATTTAACTGCTAATGTCTTACGCATTTTAAACATACGCGTTAACGAAGTACAAGCATGGTCTGATTCTCAAGTAGTGCTTTGGTGGATCCGAGGCGATTCAACACGATGGAAACCCTTTGTGGCGAATCGCGTAATTACCGAACTGCTGCCGGCGAACCATTGGCATTATGTAAAGGGAGTCGAAAATCCCGCTGATCTACTTTCTAGGGGGGCTACTCTGAATCAGCTTAAGAATTCCAAGTTGTGATGGTTCGGACCTCAATGGCTGCAAGAATTCGAATCTTTGGATGCCGAAGAACTTCAAGAATACGAGCTCTCCAGTGAGACAATTGAAGAAATTCGGCCGGAGGAGCGACGAAGTAAACTTGTCTGTACTCTCATCAGTGGAGAAAACTCTATGTTACAAGAAATGATTGATAACTATTCCTCGCTCACTCGGATCGAATGTGTGTTAGCATATTGTTTACGCTACATATCTAATCTTCGAAAGGGCCTGGATAAACGAATTTCATCTAATTTATCGGCTACTGAGTTGCAGGAAGCTCACAACATTCTAATTCGTCATGCACAAGCCTCTGAATTCTCTGACGAAATTACATGTTTAAAGAAGAATCGTGCCGTGCCTTCGACCAACAAGATTTTGCAGCTGCATCTCTTCTTGGATGATCAAGACATCCTCAGGGTGGGCGGCAGACTCCAGTACTCATCCTGGACGTACGGCAGAAAACATCTCATTATCTTGCCCGCAAAACATCGTTTGTCAAAATTGATATTTAACCGAGAGCATCTTCGTTTGCTTCATGCGGGTCAACAACAATGTTATCTTCCATACGAGAAAGATACTGGCCACTTAGGGGACGTGATTTAGCGAGAAGAATTTGTCACGATTGCGTTCGTTGCGCAAGAGTCAAACCACAGGGAATATCGCAAATAATGGGATCGCTGCCTAACGAACAGATAACTCCTAGCAGACCTTTTACAGTGACTGGCGTAGACTACGGCCCCATTACTACGCTCGTCAACAAGGGGCGAGGAAGAAAGACTGCCAAGTCCTACGTCGCATTGTTCGTATGCTTCGCAACGAAAGCCATCCATTTGGAGGCGGTCTTACTTCGGCCGCCTTTATAGCAGCCCTCCGTCGGTTTGCGGGCAGAAGAGGATGTCCTCGTGTAATCTATAGTGACAATGCCACTAACTTTGTTGGCGCCGATAGAGAGCTGAATGCACCAGTTTGCTCAAGATCAATTAAGGGGAGAAATGCTTGCCCACGAAGAAATCGAATGGCGTTTTATACCTCCGTCCTCCCCGCATATGGGAGGTCTATGGGAGGGCGGTGTGAAAGCCTGTAAATATCACTTAAGAAGAGTCATGGGTAACGTTTTGTTTACCTTCGAGGAATTGTCAACCGTGCTAACTCAAGTAGAGACTTGTTTAAACTCCAGGCCTTTGACCCCATTATCATCGGACCCAACAGAATTGCAACCGCTTACCCCAGCTCATTTTTTGGTAGGAAGTTCAATGACTAGTGTTCCGGATTTCGACATGACTGACATTCAATTCAATAGATTGGACCGTTGGCGTTTGGTACAGCGAGTTATGCAAGATTTTTGGAGACGGTGGGCGGCAGAGTACATTGCCAGCCTGCAGAGTCGTGTGAAATGGAAGAAGGAGCAGTCTAATCTAAAGGTCGGGGATATAGTGATCCTTCGCGACGAGAATCTGCGAAATGGAAGCTGGGGCGAATCGCAGAGTTATGCCCGAGCCATGATAATGCCGTTCGTGTCGTTATAATTCGTACTAATGATGGTTGTTTTAAACGAACTATAACTAAGCTGTGTAAATTACCGGTTTTACTAGAAGACCATGAGAGAAATTAGATTGCCTAATTTGGTGGGCGGCATGTTCGCTATCTTTTAGTTTTATAGTTAGCGCCCTTAGATAGCGCCCTCGCATTACCCGCCGATCTTCGCGACGATCGGCGCCCTTGCGCCACCAAGCGTTTTTGTATGTAATTAGTAATACGTACGTCGTTGCGTTAACAGCGAGACAAGTGTTCATTTTCCTTTGATTAATAAATCTTTTACTCAGGATATCGGGG